>LUGF01039113.1:166085-180356 GCA_001625245.1 Calycopis cecrops | reverse complement strand
GAATAAATACGTATCTGGACAGTGTCTTGTCTTAGATTTGATAACTTTGCTGACTGAAGAGTATTGAGGATAGGTCCGCACGAATTGATGCTTTAAGCAAGACTGAATCCCCACACATTGGTTGTAGGCCTAACGTGGCCTCTTACGACCGTATACAGTAAACAACTCTGTCTAGCCAATACTTTGTCTTTTGAACACCTGCTGTCTAGACAATTCCATTGTTCTATTGTTGTTCAAATACAAAATAATATTTGAAATGTTAATATTACATTTTAGAAAATTGACTTGCTATTCATAGAGGCGGAATTATCCGGTTACGACAATGTTATCGTAGAAAACGTACCATCTCTGTACTAATGACTTAAATGGAAAGTTTTGCTACTTAACCGACATTGCAATAATGTAAATGTATTTCAACAACCAATATTATAAACATAAATACAGCTATGTAATAGCTATATATATTCTAGAAATATACCTAACACACTCATGGTGCATATTATATCCTCTAAACTTGATAAAATCACTAGCCGCGAGTGGGAAACACATCGAAATACCTTTAAAGATTTGCCTACACTCGAGAATTGTTTTGAGTTTCTAAAAGGTCGAGCTAATCTCTTAGAAACCATAGAGGAAGCTCAAACAAAGCGCAAGCATAGTGAGGTTACATATAATTAATTAATTAATTAAATAATTAAATAACAAATAAAAATAATTCTTCAAGAGGGGAGTCAATAGGTTCTTAAAGGGTCGGCAATGCGCATGTGATGCCCCTGGTGTTGCAAGCGTCCATAGGCTACGGTAACCACGCACCATCAGGTGGGCCGTATGCTTTTTTGCCACCATCGTGGTATATAAAAAAAAAACCGTCTAAAATCCTTTTTAGCAAATTTGGTTAATAATTCACATTATGTTTGCCCTTAATGTAAAAATAATCATCCTATTTACTGTTGTCCTAAATTTCAAGATTTATCATTAGAACATAAACTATCCAAGGCAAAATCTCTTCAATTATGTTAAAATTGTCTGCGTCAGGGTCATTCTTCTAACAGTTGTAGATTAGGGCCTTGTCGTGTTTGCAACAAACCACATAGCTTATTACGTATTCATAATTCACCTAATTATAAAGGTTCAGATACAGCAAAACATAAAGTAACATTATGCTCCACATCGCTGTCATCACTGTTGCAGACACCTGAACCTCAAACATCAATTAAGAATCAAAACGAAATTGCATTATCATCGATTAATAAAAGCTGTGTACTGTTATCAACAGCTTTGATTCAAATAAAAGATTCTTATGGTCGGAAACATACGATCCGCGTATTATTAGATAACGGAAGTACTTCAAGTTTCATTACCGAAAATATGTGTACAAAACTCAATTTACCAGTTAGTTCAATCTCAACATTAGTTGAAGGGATAAATAAACAAACTTCACAATTAAATAAACAATGTAATGTCGCCATATCATCACTCATTAACTCCTATCAAGAAAAAATAAATTTTTACATTGTGCCGCGAATTACACAACAATCACTACCAACGATAAAATTAAATCATTCATCATTACGAATATCTAATAATATTACCTTAGCTGACCCTACCTTCCACATTCCTTCTCAAGTGCTTCATGCTACATGCTTCTTGGAGCAGATATTTTTTGGAGTGTTCTCTCTTCCGGCAAAATTTCATTAGGCAAAAACAAGCCTTCATTAAATGAAACTAAATTTGGTTGGTTAGTGTCAGGTACAAATAATTTTTCAAATACAGTCCACTGCAACCATGCTATTTTATCAACATTCATTCCATTAAAATAATCGCCAGATAAACTCGTTGATTCATATCAACAATCATTAGTTAGATTGCGTTCTTTAAAACGCAGATTTAGTAAAGAGCCATTATTTAACAAATGATATTGTTATTAAAAAAAAATATTAAATATAAAATTAGATTATCATTATTATTTATTTTTAATTTTATTAATTGAATTGTGTGGGGCGCTGCTTGCCGCAAGGCTAACAGAAAAAGTAAAACGCTCATTTAAAATGTTATTTAATTTAAAACTGATCATTTTACTTGTTTTTCTGCGTTCGTTAAGCGTTTTTACAATTTTGATAAACTTTAAATTCATTATGCAATTGACTACGCAGGGCCAGTCATGATTTTGAATCGAAAGGGTAGAGTGAAGGAGGAGAGCAAGTTAATAAGGGCCTACCTATGTATATTTGTTTGTTCAGCCATTAAGGCAGTACACATAGAACTTGTGACTGATTTGAGCAGTGAAACTTTCTTAGTAGCATTACATAGATTTACAGCCCGTAGAGGTAAACCTTCTATCCTTTCGGACAATGGTACCAACTTTGTAGCTGCATGTCACGAATTATAGAAATTAAAAATTATTATTATTATTTAAATTTTCGCCTCCTTATAGTCCTCATTTTAATGAATTAGCTGAGGGTGCGATAAAGTATGTGTTTACAAGGAGGACAAATTAAGCTTGGCGAAATGGTGTTGGTCAAGGATGATCGGCTACCTCCGAACCAGTGGCTGCTGGGACGTGTGATCCGCGTCCACCCTGGCTCTGATGGAGTGTCCTTGACGTGCTTACTACTTCAGGCACCATCCGACGTGCATTCAACAGACTGTGCCCATTGCCAGTCATGGAAAAATCTCAACCCTGAGGTGGCAAGATGTTGACTCCAGTGTGTGTAAATATATGTAACACACACATTCATCGTCCTCCAGTTTATTCATTCTAAAAATATTATTGTTTGTCAACGTATAAATTACATAAAACCTCTATGTTCAATCGTAGGAAATTTAAAATTTTATTAAGAAAAGTATAGGAAAATATGTCATGTCAGTATTTTTCTTGTCAATAATTTTCACTATAAAAGAAATATCAAAACAAATATTGGGTTAATATTATTAGAAATTTTGGAATCTTTATAACGAAGTATGTTTTTGGAATAACAATACTCAAATCTCATAGTGAATATCATAAACTATTGCAAGAACTGTTTAATAATGTAAAGGGAATGAAGAATAAATAACATTAAAGCAAAAATGAGTTTTTCTTAAAAGCTACGACAGAATACGCCCGAACTTCTTCAACATTATTACAATCTACGGATCATTGGCTTCAAAAGTAAAATAACAGTTAATATTTTATATCTTGACTATTTTTAAATCATTATATTTATACTATATAAAATGATAAACATTTGTTTATTTATGATGATAATTGTACAAGTTTATATATGCATGCTATTTCTGTTTCTCGTCATTTTAATAGATTGATATTAGGTACAAATTACAATCTGCATGTCCTTGGCGCCAAAAGTAGCGTTTTAATTTTATTTAATGGCTATCAATAATTCATATAATTCAACAAATCCTTGTTTTTATACAACTGGGGTTTATTTATTAGATAATTTAACATTCTTAAATATTAATATTTTCCAAATTGCAGTTGTATATTTAAAAAAACTACTTGTATCTATTCTCTTACATTAAAAATTATTTGTGCGACTGGGAAGTTTAATAATTTATAATATTTATCACTTAAAATATGATACAGATTTAGCATTAACTAAGTAACTATTTGAAGTATTAATTATTTTCTGTCCTTCTAAGGCAGTTAGATTACAAACTGAAATGGCATAAGTAGATTAATAACATGTTTAAGTAATTCATTAAAAGTAAAAATATATCTACTATAATATGAGTAATATAGTGGAAAGACAAAACCATACTGTGTCCTTCAAACATTGTGATGAAAGATATTTATCAACATTCCATTTTTACTTGTTTTGTTTTATTTTATTACATTTATTTTATTACTATTTATCAAGGAAATATTTCATGAAAATGAAGAAAGCAAGCAAGGAATAATCTAAGTATAACCAAATTTTTAATAACGTTACTTTTATGAATAAACGAGCTGCGCCCCGCGGTTTCACCCGCGTCAATTTCGATCCCGTGGAAAATAGAAACCATTTAATGGCATCCCATCGGAACACATTAAATGATAATTTAACTATTGTATGTGTTCATCCAAGTTACTCTCTATATGTGAGTTAAATTTAATGAAAATCGCTTCAGCCGTTTTTAACTTTCGCATTTATAATATTAATAAGATTGGCACTGATAGGTTAAGTATGTATGTTAAATTTATTATTGTTTATTAGACTATATTTGTTATAATTCACATTTAATTGTGAAATTATTGTGAGTAAACCAAGAGGGGGTATTAAGCTATGAATATTATAAAGTTATGTGGACAAATCACACCAGTTAGGCCAGCAGGCCCGCAAGATATCTTACTAATACTGTACTGAGAACTTGTACTTTGTAGTTTATTGTAGAAATAAAGGATGCATGTAACAGATATCTATTAGCGTACCTGGACGTTTATAGTGAGGGTTAAATTCGAGTGTTCTATAATGGACTGACTGCTCCTGGGTCGGTTTATGATTTCTCTCCAGTTGAAGTGTAATAGTGGAAGGTAAGCTTTGCAATCACTTCTTTGAAATCTCATATTTACAAGGGCAGTTTCATATGAATAGGTCTGGCCGATTTGGTGTAGTTCTACCGCAGACACCACAACAGGATTTTTGTATATAGGAATTATTATGTGGTTGCTGGTCTATCAGACATAAATGAAAAGAATAACATTGAATTCGATAGTTAGGATTATTATGTGAATATTATTATATGAATATTAACATGATATAGTGAAGCTGATAATTAGTTTAGAGAAACTCCTTTGTCCTATCTGTATAAATTAAATTTTTATGCATTTAGGCAACCACTAAAATATACATGTATATTATGTGTACACTGTACAGTGTACACATAATATACATGTATATTATGTGTACACTGTACAGTGTACACATAATATACATGTATATTATGTGTACATACACGTACAAGTACGTTGACAAGCTTGTTAGTTGTAACACGGCAGGACCGCACTACTACTGCCTCGCAGTTCAGACGGTGGGCTGGGAACCAAATCAGCCCCCGATCACGAGGGCTCCAGTTCGATACTCGGGTTGGACCAAAATGTTATTGAAATCGTAGTTTCCAAATTAAGTATACTGCTACTTTACAATATATGGCGTCCTTACGTTAATTCTTTATAATAGGTACATTGTTTGATGATTTAAAGTTTAAAATTTAAAGTGACTTACAATTATAATATTTTTTTACAGTTTCAACTGTTTGTCATTAGATGACGTTTCGTATGTAAATAAACAACTCGGTAATAATTAAAATATGTTATTTTATATTTCCGTGCAAACGTATTCGTGCCGTGCTGCATTGCCGCCGACTCGCGCTATCACGACCGGGAAGTGATCCCGCTCACTAAGTGGCTCTCTGTACTATTTTACAATTGTTTTTTTACTTCGTCTCATTTATACAAGGTTGATAAAAGCGAGAGGCATTAAATGGAACCACATAATTAGTTTATAATTTCCAGGCTACGCAACAAAATATAGGTCTATCGGAGCATTAGTTTAGCCACAGGAGTTTTTTAAAGTTTTATTTCACTTCATACACGCTGTACATCAGCTGATAGCGAGTTTGGGCCGGCCGGGATCATTCACCCCGTGCGAGGTTGCTGCTAGCTTTTTCGCTATTTAACTTGTTTGAAAAAATGATTTTCTAATACTTATTCTAATTTTTTTTAAATGTTTAACTGTAAGCACTTTTAGTACATATCATGGGGTGACTGCCTCGTGATCTAGTGGTAAGCGTGTTCAACCACAGACGTGAGGTCCTGGGTTTGAATCCCGGGTCGGACACAAAATTGTTATTGGGATTTTTCAATTTCTAATATCAGTCCGGAGCTAGGAAGTTGGCGGTGATAGACCCCCGTGCCTCGGAGAGCACGTTAAGCCGTCGGTCCTGCGCCTGATTTCTCACCGGTCGTGTCGGATTGCCGTCCCATCGGAATATGAGAGTGAGAGAATAGAGAGTGCACATGTGTCTGCGCGCACACTCGTGCACTATAATATATCCTACGCATCTAGCTCGTCTCTATAGAGACGGCCGCCGTAGCCAAAATCGGCTAGGAGGATATTATTATTACATATACATGGGGCACACTAAAAACTTTGTACTTCTAGCTAATCGTAACTATTTGAATTTCGAATGTTATATATTTTTAAACGTTGCAACCTTCTTAGTAATAAAAAAAAAACAATTGACGGGAGTTAAGTTGGGAGCTTAGGGGAGTTTCTTTTAAACAAGCACGATCGCTCGCTAGAGCTAAAGTAAGTAAATATTATAAGTATTAGGATGGCTATGGCAAAGAATGGGAGCTTTGATAGCTCAGTTATCTAAACGACTATGACTTAAGGGGAATACATTAATAAAGATAACTTATTTATTTATTTATTTATTTATTTATTTACCACACTTATAATCTACCTTTACAGTTGCCCAATACGATAGATTTAGCCATAACGATTTTAACATAATTATTATTAAGTAACTAAGTAACTAACTAATCTATATATACAATTTAAATACATTCAACATTATAAAACAATAAACAAGCATTAGAACAATAATTAATAGTCATGGCAATAAATAATAAAAAATAGGAAACATTTATACAATTCAACTTATTAATAAAATAATAGCCTAATCAATGTCAAATCAATGAATACAATTTAATACAATAATATAATATAATAATAATAGCCTTATCACTGTCAATCAATTAATACAATTTCAATAAATACAATGGAATATAATAATAGTCTAATTAATGTCAATTCGATTAATACAAATTTTAATAAATACAATATAATTTTTAATAATTTAATACTTATTAGCCTAAAAATGTCAATTAATACAATTTCAATAAATACAAATCAACTATAGCACAATATCATAAGAGTTACTTTCGTGATTTTTTTTTTTTTTTTTTTTATGGTATAGGGGGGCAAACGAGCAGTTGTAGCCATTTTCATGACTACCGACGTCCATAAACATCGGCATATAGACTATACAGATGCGCTGCCCCCCTTTGTCCTCCCACCTCAATGGGCCACCGGCTACTTACACAACGCACGAAACGCGACAGCACAGCTGTCACTTCACGCCGGTCTCGTGTAAGCGAGAGGTACCTCCCCGGTCGTGCCGGCCCAATTCGGCACGTGGCGGCGGCGTGGCACTACCTCTTACAGAATTCATTGTAAGAACAAACAAACAAGTCAATGCTTGCGTGTACTCGGTTGAGCGTACGCAGGGCGCGCGTCCAGGGCGCCTCGCGTAGCAGCGCCGTGCGCGCGTTCGGCTCCGCGAGTAGCTGTGGTCTGCGCCGCCGCCACACGTACCGCTCCGGCACTCAGGCTCACTGAGGCCAGTACGCCCGGGTTGCAGGTTCTACCCCGTAACAACTTACATAAGTACGAAGCGAGCGCTAGCTCCCTTCTCACTTCTAGGCTATTATATCCTACCATTCCTAGCAGAAATAATGTAGGGTACATTAGCGGGTAAGATGGATACACTCCATACAATTTTAAATATATAAAACGGATGAACTTATTTTGAATCCGTTCTAGCATGAGCTTGTATTTTGCCTCGTGCGGGCTCCAGATGACAGAACCGAATTCCATGTGACTCTTCACTAGAGCTTCGTAAAGAGCACGAATGGCCCCTATATTTATGAAGTTATAGGATTGCTGCATCACGAATCCCAAAATTCTATAGGCCTTTTTGCAGACCACAGTAATGTGATCTTTAAAAGAAAGATTAGCTACGAAATTAACTCCCAAGTCCCTTATCATTGCTGGTCGCTCCATCGTAATTCCATCTATTCCATATTGATAGACTATAGGACTGCGGGATCGGCTAAATGTCATGGTCGAACATTTGGAGACATTGAACTCAAGTCTGTTTGTTCGGGCCCATAATACCACACGGTCGATGTCCTCCTGCAGGCTGATACAGTCTGACACTTCCTTAATTTCACGCGACAGTTTAAGGTCATCCGCAAATAGAAGACAAAGTGAGTTTTGTACAGTCTCCGGCAGATCGTTGATCATTATTACAAACTCCAACGGTCCCAAGTTGCTTATATCAAGTGCAAGTGCTTATATTTAATCATAGCTACGTAACGCCTCCGCCCGTAGAATGAGGCGTACCGGTGTTTGGGGTTGGGGCGAGTAAACAGCGTCAACCCTGGTGCCGTCAGCCTCTTGCAGGGGTATGTCTTCCGTGGTGCTGATGCTCTTCTTATTCTTGTATTTCAGGGCTGCTTTCCTAACTGTGAATCCTGTAACTATCACTAGTAGTAGTACATATAGTAATATTGTAGACCAACTGGGTCGGCTTCCGATAATAGGATTTGTCTATTAATGTGTTCGTGTCTAACACCCTTGCCTTGTCTAAGAGGGTGTTGATATGACCTAAATCAATATTTTTTAACTCTATTATGGTGTACGAAGGGTTAGGGAGTTGTAAACGGGGTAGTGGAATCGTCACCTTAATTTTCACATAAAGTTGATGTGTTTGAAGAGTACGATCCCTTATCCTTATGCGGCATTGATCATTGATAGTTATAAGATTTACTCCTTGTAGTCGTTGATACTGTGTTTTGCCATCACACTTAGTTCTGGCTACTATTTCCTTTTAAACGACAACTATCCATGTATTTTGTTTGATTTGTTGTATTGTTGTGTCGTTGAATGATGCGGTGACTCTTAGGCAGTTGATTGGGTCCCTTTGCTGCGTTATTAATTGACCTACACAGTCCGTAGAGGGTTGCAGGGGTTGCCACTCTAAATCGTTGCATATTTGTTGCTCCTCCGTGATGCTGATGCAGGGCTCTTTGGGATAAGCAAACTCATTGTTTCTAAGTATGAGGGAAGGTTATTTAGGGACAAGCATTAAATTATCTTGGCCGGGAATAGAATATAGGTGGAGTAAGGTATACATTTGTGGGGATACTAGTAGTACCTCTAATATAAAGTTAAGGCTTTCGTTTGTACCGTAAGCTTTAACCTGTATACTTTTCTCAATATTATGTATGTTTATTATTTTTGGTTCAAATGGAAATGAAAGTTTTACATTATTTTCTATTCTAATTAGTTCCTCTAATCGTTTGTTTGAATCAACGATGCTCGGATGGAGTTTACTAAGGTTGTGTTTCCTTTTGATATATATATTATTATTGTGCCTAATGTCGTCGAGCTCCTTTTCGAATTGCATAGAATCTTCGTTGTCTAAATTTCCGGTTATCGATTTGATAACTGACCCTAATCCGTTAATAAGCCCTCTTTTGACCCTACCCTGTGAATATAAATGTTCATAATAACTATCCTTATTTGATCCTAAGTATGTTAACTTATTGTCTAGTGTTTCTAAAAGATATTGAATTAGTTTCTATAAACTAACCTATCGTTATTTGTTTGCTTATTATTATTTTCTATCCTACTTAAATTAAGGAAAATGAATGATGAATAAATCATCTAAATAGCTATTTGTGCCCTTGAATTTGGTGCCGCAATCTGAACGTATCAAGGACGGCAGTCCTCGTCTTGACACGAGTCTATCTAGTGTCGCAATAAAGGCCTCTGTTGAGAGGGCCGAGACGAGCTCCAAATGTACCGCCTTGGTGGATAGGCAAACGAAGACGCACAAATAGGCCTTAACAGTTTTACTGTTCCTAAGGATCGAGGTCTTAACCAAAAAGAGATCAGCAAAGTCCGTACCAACTCCGATAAAGGGCCTTGACTCTGTGACTCGATCCGAGGGCAGGTCGCCCATGAGAGGCTGCATGGTAGTGGCCTTGAGTCGATAGCAAGGCATGTAGCGAAAGACCACACTACGGATAGTCCTTCGGGCTGATAAAATCCAAAATTCCCGCTGCAAAATTGCCAATAGGGCGTTACAGCCGGCGTGCGAGTTTTTAACGTGGCGGTCAGTAATTAGCAACTGAACCAAATGGCCACTCTTGGGCAATAATAGGGGGTGACGAGCTCCATAAGGGAGGTTGGCGTTTCTAATACGCCCTCCGACTCGTAGTAGCCCCGCACTATCCAAAAACGGGTTCAATTTAACACTGGCCCCATCATAGCGAATCCAAATATGCCGGCGAGAAGTATTTTTCCCAAAACGTCGGCACCAAGAAACAAGTCGATCTTGCCGGGTAGGTAGAATTTAGAATCGGCCAAGTTCAAATCCGCGGTCAATTTTACCGCATCCGCAGACAAACGCACTTGCGGATGGCTGCCTAATATATTCTCCATCACAATGGTCGATGAACCCAATGTCGGGCACGGAGAGTTTATAGGGGAGAACTCAAACAATACGCGGCCCTCAACAGTGGCCACAGGAACGTTCCCAACACCCCTTACTACTTCTGAATCCTTTTTAATATTCAGGCCAGTCTGCCCCACTAACCAAGATGAAGCTATGCACCCTTGTGAGCCTGTGTTTAGTATAGTCCAGACTACAACAGAGGCGCCCGTCCGTCCCCAGACCCTTACTTGGGCCGTGGGCAAAATGACGGTTTCAACAGGGGGCGGTGCATTGCGGGGGCAGACGCCAACATCCTAATGTTGGCGAGGCGGCGTTCGGTTGCCGCGGTCCCCGAATGGCACGTCAAAATAAGGGAGAGGTTCGAACTCCTCCTCTGCTCGTTGACGACTGCTGCGAGCCATTGTCGGCGGTTCGTAGCGCCAAGAGCGTCCGTACCGAGGATTGCGCGCTTCGAGGCGGGGACGCTCTGCCAATGGAGGGGACGGCAATCGTGTCGGACGTACGTCACGGTAATCGTGATGCACGAGTGGAGGCGACCTGTTCTGATGACGCGGGGACAGAGGGGGTGAGCGGGACACAAAGGTGCGGGATTGAACCCGGGGCCCGCTTTCATACCCGCCCGTGGGGCTGCGTGGTGCACCTTGTTTCCGCTTGACGGCAGCACGGTCTGCGCGGCGAGGAGGGGATGAGCCGGACTCCAATTGGCGGGACTCAGCTCGGCGTCCGCTCACGTACCCGCCCGAAGGCGACCCTGGGTGGTCGCGTTGGCCATTTGCGTTGGCGCACAGCACTGTCAAATGGCGCCCACCGCAAGTGGGACACGGGCGCGTGTCGGGGCAGGCGCGCTGATAATGGTCCCCTAGACAGGAGAAGCACCAGCCTCGTGCCTGTGCAATCCGCCTACGAGCGGCTACGTGCAGCTGTACAAAATCTTTTCACTGCGCTGTCCAGTGCCCCTGGGACCTACAAAAATGGCAGTCCAGTCGCGAAGTCTACAGCAAAGCGGGGAGGCGCCCTTGGCCTTGGCGCAGATCGGAAGTTGCGCTGTTGGTTGGTGGGCCGGGTTCCTGGAGATCCAGTAGGAGTGTCGACAACCATCACGTCGCCCATGCGACACTCGTTCTCCAGAAACGTCAGGAGCTGATCAAATGTAGGGAGCTGCGATGTCTCATCCCTAATGTGCCCCTGTTCAAATCGTGCCCTCAGGGAAAAAGGCAGCCGTGTGAGTACAATGTGTACCAATAGGTAGGACCACTGGACTACGGGTAGTCCTAGGCGGCTCAAGGCATTGGTGGCGATTTGGAGGGGGTTGAGGAGCTCAGTCCTCAAGGAGGCGGTAGTGCTCACCACAGGCAACTCCAAAATCTGATCGATGTGGGCATCGGCCAGACAGCGCTGATTTTGACAGCGCTTGGTGAGCAAAGAGCGCGCGACCGGATAGCTCTCGTCATGAATGGGGAGGTGCTGTACCAACCCTCTCGCCTCTCCGTCAAGCACGGAAAGCAAATAGGCCAATTTTTGAGATGGGCCAAGCTGATCATCTCTCGAGTCTACAAGGCTCTCAAATAAGCTGATGAACCCCATCCAGCGGTCCAAATGATCATCAAAACGTGGGAGGTTCAGGTCGGGCAACCGGCTGAAAAGGCCCACGGGAGTCTTCAAAACTGTCGCGTGCAACGGGGCTCCTGCGCGCGAGGCCAAAATCTCACGCGATCGCTCTGCGATTCCGTCAGCCAGATCCAGGACCTGGGCATAGTCCTTATGAACTAGGCCCCGTTTCTCCTGCGGGAAGGACTCCAAGGGGACGTCATCAAAGTGCAGAATGAGGCGCTGGTAATGTGCCTCCACATCCTGGAGTCACGTCGGACACTGTTCGTGGCGGTCCAGCAAAGCCTCAATGCGGTCATCATGATCAACCAAGGCAGCAGCTGAGGTGAACCATCTAAGTTGTGACCCTATCTTTGAGAAGGACTCACGTATAACGCTCAATGGAGTGACCGACATCTTCAAAGGCACAAGGAACTCAACTTTAATTCAAACAATAAAACATAAGCAACAAATCACAAGATTAAATTGGTACAAACAAGCTGTTACTGCTCTAAAACAATCAATTCGCAACACAAAACAACAGTTGTACAAACTTAAAAACAATATCATTCTTATATGTGTAACACAAAAAAAAACAAACAATCAACAAATTTTACATTAAAATTTTTTGTCGACTGTACTAATTTAAGATTCAATTTCCAAATTAATATGTATTATTGAGCGAGTTTCAAGTAGGCTCACAAACTTAAATCTACTTATATTATGATACAAATAATTTATGTGACTAATACAGAAAATGGCTGATCCCAATGACAATCTCAATCAAAATGTAATTCACAAAGACAATTATCCAAGGCGTTTTATTTATACGTAAAGTATTCTTATGAATTCGAACAAAATGAAAAACTCATGAATTCATTTCAAACAAAATGTAAAGAATCGTATTTATTGTTTTACAAGGCAAATTCAAAACAATCTAGTGGATTGTAAACCACGCTCTGCTATCAAAAATGTTCAGTTCTGACCCTGGACTTGTTGCGCAGTGGAAGGAATGTTATACACAGGGCTCAAATCAGAATGAACCTGTCTGCGATTACGCAGAGCTAAATTAAATCTTAAAATTAATGCAATTACCTTGCGTATCTGGAGACCGGCTTAATATATCACATTACTACATAAAACCTATGGCCATAAATTTCACACATGCAATGAGATATACTTAGCTTCCCGTAAAGCCCCAATCCGCCGAGATGAATCTGCAGCAAGCTTCCGCAACAGGGTTTTCAATTGTCCAATGATTCACATTACAACACACATAGGTTCATTTAGTTAGTCAATTAATTTACACGCCCGATAATATCAAAAGGGGAACCAACACTTAACTTAACTTAGCAATCATAAACTCAAGTCTCAAATTATGTACGCGGCCAATCTCAGTGGCATCAAACAAGGCGTAACAAAAAAATAACAATTACAACGATCTCTCAAGAGAGTCAAAATATGGCGTCTCAAAACTCAAGCGTCGCGTAGCAACCGCGTGGCAGCGACCGACGCGGCCTCACACGGCCTACACCGGTATTACATATCGATTACATTAATTATGCGGAACACGCCTAGATGGCAGCCATATGGTTCAGAACAGGTGGTAAGTGTCTATCTGTTGCCTTACTGAGGCTTCTTTTATTATCATAAGCCCATTGTAGTTTTCTACAGGCTCAATGATGGCTGAGCTGATCCTGAAGATGTAGAAGGCGAAGGCGTACCTGAAACAACGTTTCGTCTCAGCATCTTGAAGTGAACGCGGATGGTTTTGGCGTGAATGTGCCTACCTACGATTTCAGCTATCTGTCCGGGGTGAATCCTTACGATGGTATATGGGCCCAAATAGCGGGGCTCTGTCTTCTTGCTACGTGTAGACTTTGCTACTTGTTTAAAGAATTTATCGCCCACCTTGAACTTGGGTTCCTCAGTATCCCTATTTAATTTATTTAATGTTTGTTCCTTTTGGAAGGAAACCTTGTCAGTCACAAATTTTTGCGCGATTTCCATTTGCTTTAGGTGATTGTTTACATAATCCTGATAGTACTCCCGATTATAAAGCATTTCCAATGGATTACGACTACTAGTGTGGCCGTAAAGAAGTTCAAAAGGCGAAAAGTTTGTAGCTGAGTGAATTGTGTTATTGAATGCGATTACTGCGTTACGCATTAAGGTGGTTATGGGGCCCTTATTAGTAAGTGTTTGTACTCGGATCATCTTTCCTATGGTAGAGTGTAATCTCTCTAAAGCCTTGTTCGCATTGGTCGAGTAATTTAGTCAAGTAGAGTATCTATTTAGTAGCTAAACTACTCGACTCGACCAAATATCGTTCGCACCTTGAGCGAGTACAGTTCATAAGTAATTTGAGATCAGCAAGATGAACAACGTAAAACGCAA
>LUGF01039113.1:135613-153395 GCA_001625245.1 Calycopis cecrops | reverse complement strand
GGAGCCATCGTCATGACTCCCGACGCCCACAGACATTCGCACAGAGGCTCTACAAATGCGCTGCCCTCTTTTCTCCTCCCACCTCCGTGGGCCACCGGCTACTTACACGCTGCACAAAACGAGACGGAATAGCTGTCACTTTGCGCCGCGCGCCGGTCTCGGCGCGCGGCGGCTTTAATTCGGCATGAAGTGTGGCACCAGCTGTTACTAAATGTCGGCGGGAAGTGTCAGATATGCCGTCACGTTGCATTCTATCAGTGGCTCCCTCAGCTCGTTTTCTTCTTTATACTGTATAAAAATTTTCGTCGCTATGAATATTAAAAAACATAAAATCGCAATATTGCATGCATGCATAAATCACCGAGAGATATCACTCCTGTCAATAATGCATGCCCATAGGTTGATTAAAATATAAAAAAAAATAAGAATATTAATGTACCTATGGGATTATAACAACATTTAAATTACGTTGCAGGTCTTTCTAAGTTGGAGAATTTAGGTTTAATATATAACGATATAACGGAACTTGCGAAGGAAACCTTCTCACACGTGAAGCTCAGGGAGCTCGGCTTGTTTCACAACAACATACAGAAGCTTCCAGCCGCGCTGTTCGCCAGTCAGAACGTTTTGGACTACTTGAACCTGTCATATAACAACATGAGTAGCTTACCTTCGGGTCTGTTCATGGGCCTGGCTAACTTGACTACGCTACATCTACATTCTAATAAACTACGAGAGTTAGAGAGGTTTGTACTATGGACTATACTATAATATTATATTAGTTGATGGTTGCCGCAGATAAATGCAGTAACCATCAACTTTAAGTGAAAAAAGGTTGCTTTTTGGCTTTATGATGGATTAAGAAGCAGTCGTTAGTAATAAATTTGTTTTGCTTGGATTATATTATGATATGATTATATGGTAATATTTATGATAATATGTGATAAAATATTTTGTTGTGTATTAATTATAAAAAATAAAAAAAATAAAAAAGCTTTATTTGTGAGACAATAAAATACATTAAATCAAAATAAAAAAAAGATATAAATGACAAGAAAAGTAAAATACAAAAATTGGCGACATGTGCATGACAATAGTGTCTCACAAAAAGGTGAACCTCAGCTTAAGCCAGGATTTTTGTCCAGACGAACATAAATTTTCATACCTGAGGGGCAACCCGAATGTTTGGTTCACCTGGCGGTTTGAGAGTGCTCACTGAGGGTTCTATTCTGGTATATTCCAAATTGTTGTGCGAAATCGGAGTACGAAGTTATCCGTAATTTTGTGTTTCGGTTGTCGCAGCTGCGGTTTTCAGTACCCAGCTGCGTTTTTCCAAGTCGCTGAAAACGCAACTACTACTGGTTGAGCGTTTGCTCCCGGGGTAGGGGCGTCGAGGCGGCTTGAGGGTCTGGAGGGGGTTATTTTTTGTTCTCGCTTTGTTTATTTTTCTGGTTTTGCTTGTAAATTTCTTCCGTTTTTTGTGTTTCTTGTAAAATTTGTTCTTCTTTCCTTGTTTTGTTATGTTTTTGTGTTGTTTGTTTGAACTGGAGGTTTCCTACGGAGTCGCCCAGCTTATTCATAAGTGTACGGTGG
Source organism: Calycopis cecrops (assembly GCA_001625245.1). NCBI lineage: Eukaryota > Metazoa > Arthropoda > Insecta > Lepidoptera > Lycaenidae > Calycopis > Calycopis cecrops. Next base: position 151,802 of record LUGF01039113.1, on the reverse strand, counting down.
CTTCGTGGTGGTGTGTCGAGGTTGATGACAATTTTTCCCTTTAGGAAAAATGTCTAGAGGCGAAAGCCTCGGGGGTGGGACGTCCTTGTCCAAGGGACGCGGCGGGAGCCGCGGGGGGGAGAGGGTAAGGGCAGTGACGATTTATTGTCGGTTCCTTCTTTGTCTGAGTCCGAGTTGGGGCGAAAGCGCCTTTTCTCGGAGGTGACCGAGGGCTCCGAAACGGAGACGGAGGTGATTGGGCGTAAGTCCAGTGTTAGCGGTGTAGGGAAGCGTGGCAAAGCGCAGGCGATGTCGGGTGCCAGGGCGGCACTCAGGGAAAGGGTCGAGAGGGCCAGGGACGACGAGTTCGAGTCGGCCCTTTCCAGAAGGGCATTTTTTAAGAAGAGTGCCGAGGGGGGTAAGTCGGGGGAGCTGTCGCCGGTTACGCTGGACGATATGTCGCGGTATGGGGCCGAGGACATAATGGTGGCGGCCGAGATGAATTTAAACGTCATCCTTGGCCAGACGGGGAAATCCGTCAACTTAAAGGCGGATACGCCGCTAAAATCCAGCAGGCTGCTGGAGCCATCAGAGAGATGTTGGAGTCTCTGGAGGCTTGCACGGAGGCCGAGAAGACGCGCCGGCTCAAGGCCGACAACGCGCGAGTTAAATTACGAGCAACGAAGTTAACTTAAAAAAACTTTATTTATGAATTACAGCAATTCGGTTTAACAATACTAATAACATTAAAATGTAATTAATTATTCTAAGGTTTTTATACACAACTAAAGTGTTGATCTTAGCGGAAACTAATCTTATTGGGGTTAGTGTAAGAAGGTTACACGTGTAGATGTAGGGGACTTAACTCCTCCCTCCCCAAGAGAAAAATTTTCAGAAGTTGACACTGTTGACTTCTGAGAATTTTTGGCTGAAATAGTATAAAGATGTGTTCTAAATTTATACAGTACTAAAATTACGATAATTAGGATTAAGCACACATATAAAGTAATAGTCCATACACTAATTTGCTTTGTTATAAATTGTTCGGTTACACTATCACTATATTTTAGACTATTCACTATTTCTTTCACATCACTAAAGTCCACATTTCTTAAGTCGATCTGCTTGTCCTCCTTCTTGGCAATAATCTGGTACACCTCGGGCAGCTGCACCGTAGGAAGTTGTAGTTTATTGGTGATGGCTCGTAAGAGGGGTTTATCTTTATTTTTCCCACCTGTGTCTGACAGTTAGCCTTTGGAGTCATGATTGCAGTTCCTTGAAAATGATAGTTACGGACTTGGTCATTACAGTGCTCCGATATGGTTAGCCCATTTTCTGAATATAGGAGCCATTGATTGTTGGTGATTTTCTGCACTTTATTGGTTTCTATTTTAATGTAGTGCTGGGTATACTGTGATAAGTTATGGCTCATCGTCATTATTTGTTCTATGCAAGTGGTATCGGCATACTGCTCCATGTTTTTGTCGGAACATAGAACTAAACCATCTTCAATTTTCTCGCAGAGGCTGATGATGGGCCTGTATTTCAATCTATTCACTATGAGGTACGGGTGTTTAGGAACAATGATTAAGGTATTTTTGGTTACTGGATTTTGAATAGGTATAGATATTATTTTATAACAAATATACGTGTCCACGTCTATTAGTGGTATTTCTAATATAAAAACTAATTTGTTATAGTCAAAATACGATTTAAGCTCAATATTGCGTTCTAATTTTATTAAATTATTTTTACTAACTGCATAAATGAGTTGACCATGCTGCTCAACAGTTTTTAATAACCCTATTGATTCTGATGGATTTATGATAGATTGGTGTAATACGTGTAGCTTACTAAAGGCGATAGCTGTTTCTGTTTCTTGTATTATATTTAATAGTGTTCGAAAGTTGTTTAAAATCTGATAAAGAATATTCGTAAACGATTGTTGATCTTAATTTCGTTCGAAGCTAGCGAATCAATTTCTTTGTTTTATTTGTAATTTGTCCGACATTACAATTGATATCTTCTGAGATGTTTGCCAATTTATTAAAGGCGTTTTTTAATAATGACACTTTTCGTTCTACCATATGCTCTTCGTTTTTTAACCTATCTATTTCGTAATTTTATTTAAGCGCATCTTCATTATCAAGATTTCCCGTGATTAATTTTATCATAGAACCTAGTGGATTAAATATCGCCCTTTTTGTCCTAGATGGTATAATTTGATCAATTCTGTTATTACAAAATACTGAAATACTTTCAATTTGGTTCATAATTCCATTGAAAAATGTTTCATTACTTAAATTTCTCTTTAGTATGTTATATTTACTTTTATTTTCCTCTATGCTATTAATTAAGCTACCTAAATCTAAAGTCTAAAAATAGTCCAATAATTAATCTTCATTACTGCTGTACCCATCCTCACTGGTGCTATCCCAGGGTTCTGGTCCAGCTTTTGAAATTCCAGGCTGCTGGCTTGATTGAGCATTACCAGGAGTAATATTGTGATCCTGTGGAGGTTGTTTTACATTTTTAATAGCAACCCTTGTGTTTCTTTTATTTAACTTAACGGGTACAATGTTTCTATTATAATATATGTAATCTATTTCGCCTATGACTTCAGCTTTTTCGTATCGCGGTAGATTTTTGCTTTTCTAGTACGTGTATTTTTCATAAAGATCACGTCACCTGTTTCAATTTTGGGAATCGATTCTTCTCCTCCTTTCTTTTCTCTTACTTTTATTTTATTTTCTTTGAGTTTTTCTGCTATATTCTCGTATAATACCTTCAAACATTTCCTATGATCCTGAACTAACTTTTGCATTAAGCTACGTTCCCTATCGATGTCAAAAACGTTATTTAAATCTGTGTTACCGAATACTATTTCGAAAGGTGTATAATTGATTGCAGAGTGAATGGTGTTATTATATGCCATGATAGCATAGGTCATTACTGATGCTGCATCTTGATCATTTCTCTCGTATCTAGCTAGTCTATAAATTTTTATAATAGTGGAATGGAAACGTTCTACGATTGCCATTGAATTGGGATTATTTGGAGTTCCCATATGTAACTGTATTTTATATAATGAATGTAATTCTTTTATGAGATCGTTAATAAATTCGGTGCCAGAGTCACAATTGATTTTTCTAGGCAACCCATACATGCTAAAGTATTTAATTAATGCCCTAACTACTTCAGGTGTACTTCTGTTCGGTATGTATATAGCTTGACCTAACTTACTGAATGCGTCAGCTATGGTTAAATTATAGTTATTTTCAATAAATAATAAGTCTATAAATACTTCTTGGAATGGCGAATTTTGGTCCTGGGTAAGTTGTATTAGCAGTTTTATTGGTTTGCGATCGTATTTCATTTTCTTACATAATTCACAATTATTAATAATAGCCGTAATGGTTTCTTTCATGTTAGACCACCAATTATGCCTTTTTAACCTCATTAAGGTTTCCCTAATTCCTCTATGGCATGTTTTGCCTTCGTGATATTTCATCACCGTCTCTCACGTCACGTCTCTTTGGTCTTCTTCGCATCCCGTTAAAGGAGATCAGACAAAACGTACCCAAAAATGAAAGTGCCGGCCAGTAAAAAAAAATGTTTCCATCTTGTTTAGAATCACATTTTAAACAATTTTTATTATGACTGCATTAATGTAAAATCCACAAGCGTGATTTTATTTGACAATGAATTTACAAAAAAATATCGGAGATCATTCACTTCCCATACAAAAAATACCCACGGAAAAAAGTGCCGGCCAGTAAAAAAAAATGTTTCTATCTTGTTTAGAATCACATTTTAAACCATTTTTATTATGACAGCATAAATATAAAATCCACAAGCGTGATTTTATTTGACAATGAATTTACAAAAAAATAGAATTTAAATGAACACTTGCTCTAATTAATATTATTATTATACATAATATCAGTAAATTTATTATATTATACTAAATCCTATAGAAATCTGTAGGTATGCTGTGATTGATCAACTTTGAATAAATTGAATCTGTGTAAATCAGATTCAGTTAAGATTCGGTTAAGTCGATCAGCGTCGGTTAGGTTAGCTTAGGTTACATTTATATATAATAATAGATTGGGTTGGTCACTGTTGGTCAGTATCATTCAGTATTGATCAGCCTCGACCAGTTCAATGTAACATAAAATGTATGAAGCTGAGCTATTTCAATATAATTCCATTCTCTAGAAGTCCACGTGTGTCTCCTTCGATTCTCCACAGATTCGCGACACCTTATGCACAATTGTTCCGCCATTTTACAACAAAAACAAGTTGAAAAAACACACAAACTCTATGTAATTAGCCGTCCGATAACTAAAAACCTAGTAAAACAGTGGTCACTCATACGCAATTCAAATAAACAAAAAATATTGTGTCACGGGGCGGTAGCAGCGAAAAGAGACAGAGAAGAGAGAGAGAAAGAGACAGCGTAGTAAAGCGACCCTTTTGTATGCGTGCGCCTGAAAGTGCCTACTTACAAATATATCAGTCGTTGGTTTTATTGTTTAGAAGTGTTTACATTGATGACTTTTTATATTTATGCGAATATTTGAAGCAAAATAACTATTTAGAAGATGACTGTAGAGCCTGACCGTCTTAGTAAAATATGTTGAATACATTATAAGCCGCTAAATGCAATCATTTTTTTTTACTGGCCGGCACTTTTTTCGTGGGTACTTTTTGTATGGGAAGTGAATGATCTCCTTTGCTCATTTGGTAACACGATATTCAATACACAAAATCACTAAAAAAATTAACATTATTACATATTTTTTTTTCACAAAAATTTCAAAGTTCCTATTGTTTCAGTCACCGTGTGTGTCTAGTGACTCAGACCGCGTCCGACCGACACCGGACCTGTCACCTGTGTCGCTTGCGCTGTTATCAAATATCTACATAAATACACATACAAGTACATCTTGCGCGTTGATTTATAGTGCAGCCCACATGGTTTGATCCGTAATATTATTTCCCTTAGATTACTTTTAAATTATTTTTTTTTATGATATAGGAGGGCAAACGAGCAGCGGGGCCATTTTCATGACTACTGACGCCCAAAAACATCCGCATAGAGGCTTTACAGATGCGCTGCTCTCCTTTCTGCTCCAACCTCCATGGACCACCGGCTACTTACACACCGCACGAAACGCGACAGCACAGCTGTCACTTTACGCCAGTCTCGTGTAAGCGAGAGGTACCTCCCCGGTTGTGCCGGCGCAATTCGACTGCATGCAAGCATGCAGTGTGGCACTACCTCTTACCTATAAGTACTACTTTTGTGTACTTGATCATTAATAAAACACTCTAATTTTATTTTATTAACTGGTGTGTGTGGGTTAAATGGAATCAAATAAATTGGCGTTTGGTTGGGTCTCTCTTGGGACAGTGAATATTCACAGTAACAACGTTCGTTTTCTTTCGAGTTTCTGCTCACCATGAATTGATTATAATACATATGTTATTAGCCGAAAAAGTAAAACATTTTTGTGAAAGTAAAGTAGAGTAAGAATAAGCAAAGAGAAAATAATATGTCTATACATATATATGAAAATCTATTTATTGTATAAATATAACCTATGAAATTGCCGTTCAGCCGCACTGGTCGAATTTCAAATTATTTTTATTTAAAAACATATAAAGGGTATAATATGGCAGTCATGTGAAAAAAATATTCTTTTTTGATAGTTAGTCATAATATGTTTAATGGTTAGCGTTTCTTTTACATAATATCATTTGTTTGTTTTCATCGTCATCATGGATACGTTAAAAATTTGAGTAATTATGGGTGTACCATTGTCGCAGCAAAGCGGCAGAAGCGGTGTGGAATATCAACGGTCGCACCATCCATTATTGGTTTGCCCGCTTCCGTTCTGGAAACTTCGATGTAAGAAATGAACCTCTTGTAAGAGGTAGTTCCACAGTGCATGCTTGCATGCAGCCGAATTGGGCCGGCACGATCAGGGATGTGACACACACGAACAATCGGAGCGCATAAATGCCTACATTGCGGGCTGCTAGTTTACATAGAACGCTCTTGATGGCAAAATCATGGTACTAGAACAACAATTTAATTTAATTTCAATTGCTTTCATTTGATATAATTTACTTTGACATTACAGTTAGATACAATTTATTTCAATTTGAATTGATACGTTTTATTTAGATTTAGTTTAATTTAATTTCGATTGCTTTAATTTGACATAAATTACTTTGACATAGTTTGATACAATTTAATTTAATTTAATCTAATAATAATATATTTATAATTTGACATTACTTAATTTGCGAAATACTTAATATTAATAATTTAATATTAATTGGTCAATTGCGTTAAAATTGTATGTCCTTGAAAAACTTAAAAATTTATTATCAAAAAGTTAGAGGTTTACGAACAAAAACCATTGACTTTTACAACAATGCATTATGTAGTAACTTTGATGTAATAATAATTACCGAAACGTGGCTAAACTCTTCTCTTTCCGAATCGAATATCGATTCGGAAATTCTAGATAGTCGTTTTAATGTAAATAGAAGGGATCGTGAATCGACAGGATTATCTAAAAAAAAATCGGGCGGCGGTGTATTGATTGCCGTAGGCAAACATTTCAATTCCTATAGAAAATCGGAATATGAGACTCAAGGTGAAAATTTATGGGTGTGCGTCGATATTCCGGATGTACCCAATAAACAATTGATGATATGTGCGGTCTACATTCCTCCACCGATAAATCACCTATATACTTGATGACTTTTTTGACAACGCAAGCCGCTGCATTGACACTTTTAATGTCAAAAACAGTCAAAAACATAGTTAATTTAGGCAATATAGAGTGGTTGTCGACAGAAAATTCACCTAAAAATACATGTCATGATGCTTATTGTAACAAGCTGTTGGATTTTATGTCACTGAATTCACTGAATCAATATAATTGCATTAGCAATGTAAAGGGCAAAATACTAGACTTAATAATTGGTAATACAGAGATTAGCTACGTAACATTGGATTCCGACCCTATAATTAATGCTGACGCTCACCATCCTCCTTTAAATTTTCTCTGCTCATTTTCACCACAAGCTAAGACTTTAGTTTTCAATGAACAACCACGTCGCCGTTTTTAAAAAGCTGACTACAGATTAATCCGTAGTTGCCTGACGAACGTGGATTGGAATTATAAGTTTAAAGACTGTACATGTGTCAACAGTATGGTGCAAATATTGTATGATGAAATTAAGAAAATTATTACAGAATTTGTCCCACTTTCAACAAAAAAAAGAGGCAAATATCCTGTTTGGTTTAACAAAAATTTGATTAGTCTCCTGCACGAAAAGAATAAATTAAGGCTGAGATTTAGGAAATACAAAAACCCCCTTGACGAAATAGAAATTAAATTATTAAGAGTGCGCTGTCAAGTTGCTCAAAAATATTGTTATAGGAAATATGTTTTTGTTCTAGAAAACTCTATCAAATCAAACCCAAAGTTGTTGTGGTCGTTTATTAAAAGTAAAAAGAACAATATATCAAGTTCCTTCCCTTCTATAATGTATAGCAGTGATATAAAAGAAACCGAAGGTAAAGATGTTTGCAACCTTTTTGCTAAACAGTTCTCATTGGTTTACAGTAGTGCCAGTATTATTCAAAACGTCACACATACATCTTTAACAAATGAACTAGTTAACAACAATTTTGTCATTGGCAATATCTCGAGCAAAATGGTTTTAAATGTAATTAAGTCAATGGATGCAACTAAAGGTGCTGGAGTAGATAACATATCATCAATTTTTGTTGTTCAATGCGCAATTGAGCTTGCCTATCCTATAGCCTGTATTTTTAATCGGTCCTTGGCTACTGGTAACTTTCCGGTAGCTTGGAAAAGCGCTTTGGTTGTGCCTGTGCTAAAGTCGGGCGACTCTACGGTGGTTGGGAATTATAGACCCATCTCTATACTTCCAGTGTTTTCAAAAGTTTTTGAGAAACTAATGCACCGTTTTCTTGAGTCTCATTTTAGGCATCATATAACCATCTATCAACATGGATTTGTGAAAAAACGTTCGACATCTAGTAACCTGGTTTTGTTTACAAATTATTTGTCCAGCAAATTGGATGCGAAACACTCTGTGGACGTAATTTATACTGATTTTAGAAAAGCGTTCGATCGTGTTCCACATACCTTACTATTAGATAAGCTGGAAAAAGAAATGGTATCACTGGGAACATGTTGCAGTGGTTCAAATCATATCTCACGCATAGAAGATCGACTGTGGTAGCTAACGGTTACTCCTCAGATCCCTTTACAGCATTGTCTGGCGTCCCACAGGGTAGCATCCTCGGCCCCTTCTATTTAATATAACACATAAACGATTTGAGCCTTAACATTTCCCACTCTAGTCATCTTCTTTTTGCCGATGATCTTAAGATATTTAGACAAACAGATACAATCGAAGAGGTGAATTTACTCCAAAAAGATGTGCTCCGATTCACTAAAGCTAAAATAAAGCTCCAACGTGATTATTACGTTGACGGTAAAAAGCTTAGTGAAGTAAATTGTGCTAAGGACCTTGGTGTTATTATAGACTCAAAACTATCTTTTAATATGCATACAGTGTGAATCTTTATAATGTGCACATATTGAAATGTGTGAAACTAGACCGAGTTTTATCGACAAAATAAAATTATAAAAATTGAATAAAAATTATGTTAGGTTTTACAAGTGTTTAAAGATTATTTTTGACAACTGCGGGGCAGAGATAAATAAAACGCTATAACTTTTAAACTATGAGGCTGATCGCGGTCAAATAAAAACCAGAATCAGTGGTAACAATAAGTCTTTCTGATATATGAAAACAAAATACCACAAAATGTCATCTTCACGTAAAAAAAGTAACAAATTCGCAGGAAAAATTAACTTTTTTTGAGTTCATTTTCGTTTATCGTTATTTTTCTCATAATAATCTCTAAACTTTATTTTTTTATTATTATTTCAATTAAAACTACATCATATTAGCTTTCTATACCTATAAAAATCATCCTTCTAACTTACACATAACGTTTACAACGAGCGGCTAAACATAGGCATTAAGGACGCAACTAATGACACAACTCAAACTCCGGTAAAGAGCCTTTTTTGAGGCCTTTCAATGCGATAGAACAATGTGATTTTGGGACTTTTTTTTGGCCAATAGGATAGGAATCCGGGCTCCATCTAGGCTCAGTCGCTACGTGTCATTCGCCGCTATTACTACGTTCTTACGCTCCATTTAATTTGTTTTTCAAGTTAGTTTTGTTTTCGTTTGTTTGTTAAATTTGTTATCTAGTTTTTATCTCTTATAATGCCGCGTATTAGTGAATTTCCGGCACAACATATTGCTGACATACATTTTTACTATGGAATGTTACGACGCAGTGCTAGAGCTGCACGAGCAGCTTATGTGGCTGCGTTGCCAAACCGACGCCCCCCGAATTTCTTGAAAATTACGCTCTGATGGTATCGGGCGTCGGTTTGGCAACGCAGCCACATAAGCTGCTCGTGCAGCTCTAGCACTGCGTCGTAACATTCCATAGTAAAAATGTATGTCAGCAATATTCACTAATACGCGGCATTATAAGAGATAAAAACTAGATAACAAATTTAACAAACAAACGAAAACAAAACTAACTAGAAAAACAAATTAAATGGAGCGTAAGAACGTAGTAATAGCGGCGGATGACACGTAGCGACTGAGCCTAGATGGAGCCCGGATTCCTATCCTATTGGCCAAAAAAAAGTCCCAAAATCACATTGTTCCATCGCATTGAAAGGCCTCAAAAAAGGCTCTTTACCGGAGTTTGAGTTGTTGTGTCATTAGTTGCGTCCTTAATGCCTATGTTTAGCCGCTCGTTGTGAACGTTATGTGTAAGTTAGAAGGATGATTTTTATAGGTATAGAAAGCTAATATGATGTAGTTTTAATTGAAATAATAATAAAAAAATAAAGTTTAGAGATTATTATGAGAAAAATAACGATAAACGAAAATGAACTCAAAAAAAGTTAATTTTTCCTGCGAATTTGTTACTTTTTTTACGTGAAGATGACATTTTGTGGTATTTTGTTTTCATATATCAGAAAGACTTATTGTTACCACTGATTCTGGTTTTTATTTGACCGCGATCAGCCTCATAGTTTAAAAGTTATAGCGTTTTATTTATCTCTGCCCCGCAGTTGTCAAAAATAATCTTTAAACACTTGTAAAACCTAACATAATTTTTATTCAATTTTTATAATTTTATTTTGTCGATAAAACTCGGTCTAGTTTCACACATTTCAATATGTGCACATTATAAAGATTCACACTGTATAGATTCCATTTGTAAAAAAGCACTAAGTATGCTTGGATTTATAATACGTAATTGTAAAGAGTTTAAAGATTGTAACGTAAAAATTGTTCTGTACAATTCATTGGTTCGTAGCCGCCTCGAGTATTGTAGCGTGGCTTGGAATCCTTTCTATGAAGTTTACAAAAAAAGATTGGAAAATGTACAAAAGCGTTTTTTATGGCATCTTTCACATAGTAGCTTCCTATTGAAGAAACTTCCTTCGTATGACGAGCGGCTCAGGTATTTTAAACTTAGTGCTCTCTCCAGTAGACGACAATTAGCAGATTGTCTGTTTTTATACAAGCTCATAAGGGGACATTTAGACTCGCCAGATTTACTCTCCGGTGTCAACTTTTCTGCAACAAACCATCTGTCAAGAACAGGTCATAGAAAATTATTCTATAGGAATCAGACACGAACTAATTTGGGACTACAATCACCTCTCAATAGAATAACTACCTTATATAATTTGATATATAACAAAAACCAGAAACTAGATGTATTCCACCAAAGTTATTGTTCATTCAAAAAACAGATTCTTTCCACTTTATGACATGTTTTCAGCTATAAAAAAATGTAAAGAAAAATTGAAATTAAAAGTATGTATTATGTTAGTACTAAATAATATTATTATTTTATATGTTAATCAAATAATATATTATGTAAAATTAATAATTCTTTTTAAGATATGAGTATGTATTTTCTTCTCTGGTGAATGTTGTGATTGCCTATAATTGAGGCACCTTTTATCTTGTACGCTTTCATATTTAATCTAATTTATATAAAAATGTATTCATTGTGTGCCTTGTTGGCGATCCATAATAAATAAATAAATAAATAAATAAACACATCTTCATGCCAGTTCCCTTTTGGGGTAGGCAGAGAGGAAATAAATTATTTTACATCATCCTATAAAGTGTGAGTTTATTAGCAATCAAAATTATACAGGATTAAATGTAATTAACGCAAGACTTCTTGCAGGCAGCATGTCTACATCAATACCAACATCATTTGTTCTACGACTTTTGAAAATTAATAGTTTTTAAAATTTTAATATTCCCATACGAAATTAATATATTGCCTCTGAACTATCATTTAGTCTGCGTGCGGCTAAGAAAATAGCGCGGGAAACGCGCGCGGCAAGATAGGGGCTCCCGCGCGTCATTCTTACAATATACAGAGTAATAAATAACAGAGGGTGCAAACATTTTTTGTTTTTATTTTTTTTTGTGCTATTTATCTAGATTCGTAAAAAGTCGTAGAACAAATGTTGTTGGTATTGATGTAGACAAGCTGCCTGCAAGAAGTCTTGCGTTAATTACATTTAACCCTGTATAAATTGACTTATAACATTAGACCTGACTATACCGAGGGCCCACCATGTTGTGACACTGTCGCTAGCAGAGTATGTCTAGTGTTTAGTATATTACGTACACGTTGTGTTATTCATGCAATTTGTTAATTACCGTGTGTTTGGGCAAAAAAATATATAATAAAAAAAAAATTAAAAACCTTTAAGGATGTTGTCGGAGTGTATCTCTGATAAAGCAGAGTTCGTAAGATTTGTCTGTTTCATTAGATATTAAGTGGAGACAGGGAATAAACTAGTTCAGTGTTATTTTGGTGGTGGCCTGTGGAGGGAGGAATAGGGAGGGCAACGCCTCTGCATAATCTCTTCTGGTCCTTTGCCAGTCTTCTGGTAAATAGCCGGTGTCATAAAAAAAGTTAAAAAGGCTTACATAATTCATAAAAAAATCTCCGACAGAAGTTTAAAAGGTTCGATGTGATCGTTGTCCTGTACTTTTATTTTGATGTAATATGATTACCATGATAATATTAGAAAAATATATCGAGCATGTTTTACTTAGCGTCACTGATTTTTCAATGCTCCTCGTAGTCTCACGTTATTTCGGAAGTCCTTGTGTACATAATTGTTATTTTTCTAACCCAGCTGTTCCCGCCACAGGCGCGACGCAAAATCTGTACTCGAGTGAGTGGGATACAGACAGACCAACTATAGACGTTTCCAGAAATCTTCGAATGTTTTAGTCAATTATCACGTCAATTTCGATCGGCCAATAGCGACCGCAAACGGCGCGGCGTAGGTCAGGTGTCATTCGATATACAGTGTCTTTCCCGCAGCGCGTGCACAGCGAAAAATCTCTAATCCGCACATAATATCGTATTTACTCTTGGGCCCATGTATATATATATATTTATATATAATAAACTATCAATTGTATGTGTTAGATTAGGTGTATTAATAAGTTAAGATCATAATATGTAGACAATAATAATCCATGTCACGCCGTGTGAAACACCACCATCGGCCTATCTAAGAAGCAATCAGGTGAGTTTCCTTGACTTTCTCTTCATCTCTGGTCCTGAGCCCACATACATGAGCTCCTTTCAGCACAACGAGAGATGGGTGAGGTCACCAGCTACTACGTTTGAACTATTTCTGCTATTTTTCTGGACTTCTGTTAGCTGACGCCGGACACATGTGTACACGACTAAGTAAAAGTAAACGAATATATTTTATGTTTTTTTGAAGTAAAACTTCAATACGCGCGCTTGATTGGGGAGTAAGCTGGTGAGAGCGTTACAAAAATAACACGTTGGGCGAGGCCAATGAAAGATGTCATTCAAATTTAAAATTCAAATTCGATTTAAGTGAAACTTTTTTGTATTTAAAAAATAAATATCATATGACATGTTATGTCATTCTAACTGCGGTATAATATCAATAATTAAGTGTTACTTCAGTTGTGTGGTCTAAAGCACACACTTTTTTGAAGTAAAACTTGTATACGCGAGCTTGACATGGGGAGTTAGCTGACAAGAGCGTTACAAAAAGTACACATCGGGCGAGACCAATGGAAGTTGTCATACAAATTTGATTTAAGTGAAACTTTTTTGTTTTTAAAAATAGATATCATAGGACATGTTATGTCATTGTAACTACGCTAATGAATATGTGTATTAAATAAAAAAATTGTTTTACTTCAGTTGTGTGGTCTAAAGCACACACGTTTTATGGTACAGGGAGGCAAACGAGCAGTCGGAGGTATTTTCGTGACCACCGACGCCCACAGACATCCGTTTAGAGGCTTTACAGATACGCTGCCCTCCTTTCTCTTCCCATCTCCATGGGTCACCGGCTACTTACACACGCATGAAACGCGACAACACAGCTGTCACTTTACGACAGTAACGAGAGGTAGGACCTATTATATTATACCTTCCCTACATAAAATATTTTGACAGCTGCCGAATGGAGCTTCTAATTTTGCACCAGGTTTGTCACCGTTATACCACAATCTACACGGGTCGTGTTGTGCAAATTAAATATTTTTATATCTAGGGACTATGTTTTGCAGACACAGCTTCGAGGGTCTCCAGGCGCTGAAGATGCTGAGCCTCTCATACAACTTACTCACAAGCCTCCCTCCTGAGGTATTCAACGGGCTCCACTCTCTAAAGGTACACCATTTAAGTTGTGTTATTGTTGTTGATGTTGTTGACTGTTGTACCCGCGTCTAGCGCCCGAGACGGGAGGCCGGACAAGCGGAAACATAATTATGTTAACGTGCACGTATATGTTTGTGACATCGGCGCTTCAGAGAGCAAAGCAAATGTCAAACAGTCTTTAGCGGTCCCCTGCTGAACAAGTTTTGAGTTACTAAAGTTACTGTTACTTCATTCTTATATTCCGTAAATAATATTTTACACACGGAGAGAGACAATATTAGAAAAATCATCTCCTCGATTCTGCTGTGATACCAACAATTTAAACCCTCAAAAAAAAACGCATATTGAACCAAGTTAAATTCGAATTAACGTGCTGGGAGTAACTTTATTTTTTTCTGGTCTACTACGATCGGTATTTTGTATTTAACAAGTCCTTTACACCTCTCTCTTTGACAAGAAATAAAATGAAAAAGTTCGTATTCAAAATAGAATTATAAAAATTACTTTTTGAACGTCAACAATTACATCTACCACTTGTTCAACCCTAGCCCTGTCCTGAGAATAACTGGAGAAACAAACTCAGCGGGTCTCATGATATGATGAAATATCAATAAATATAAAACTACAATTAATACATTCGCATATTCTAAATTATATAGAACAAACACAGAAACAGCAAACAGGAGGAGGACACTAATCCCAAGATGTGGTATCTGTCATAAAACCTGTTACCTTATAAATATGCCTTACTACACAAATGATCTTTAACAACTTTTTTAATTTATTAATCGAAAATACTAATGGCATATAAAGAACTACCGAAGCACTGCCTTACCTCTGGCTACAAGTTGTGGAATAAATTTAATGTCGCGTATACATAATAATATCAACCCTGTATATACTAGCTTCCGCCCGCAGCTTTTGGACTTTAAAAATTGAAGTTCTCAAATCTTCCAAGTGAAAGATTCATAGCTACTCCCACGTAGGTTATAGTGTTATATCATGTAGCCTATATGTTGACCCAACCTGTTAGTAATATTCATGCAAAATTTGAAGTAAATCCATGCAGTACTTTTTTCGTTTAGCCCGGACATCTATACTAATATTATAAAGAGGAAACCTTTGTATTTTTGTATTTTTGTTTGTATTGAATAGGCTCAAAAACTACTGGACCGATTTCAAAATTTCTTTTACCATTACTTAGAGGCATTCTTCCGAATTTGTATAGGCTATATTTTATCCCGGAAAACAGATAAATTTTTTCGTGGTTGTGAAAATTGTGGAGCAAGTCGACGAAAAAAATGCCATACGTTAACGATTCTCGCGAACGCTGCCTAAATTGTTAGAGATGTATGGTTGACTTCTATGGAAAAGTTGTAGAGCTTAATAATGCCTACAAAAAAGTCTACGATAGTATAAACCAAACATTTATATTTTAGCCATTATAACCACTTTTCCATAGAATAAAAGTAATTAAAATAACTAGGCTATGTTTATTGATCATACTATCGTCAAATACTAATCCTTATCCAAATAAACTATTTATTAAACAAGATTGTTTCAATACCTATAGATTACTTTTTATTTTATTCCAATCAGACAATCCATTCAAAAGATATTACGAATTTAAAATTACTTATAAATAATTTCATTTAATATTTCTTAAATATATGTAAAGAAAACCATAAGGTTTTATTTAATTGCTTTTTCTGATGTTTGTCAAAGTGACTTTATTTGAAGTTCAAAAAAATATTTTTATTGTCTCAAATATGTATTAAAGAAAAAATAATTCTAATTATTTTCGAAAAACTGGTATTTTCGTCTGACGATACGTAGGGTTTTTTAACATAAACCCAAGGTAAACAATATGCCTAAAAAGAAACGATCGCAGCTATCTGAAAGTACTTCCCAAGCGAGATTAGCAAAAATACGTCGCAATGGGGAATCTTCTTCAGAAAATTCTGAACGTCTCGCAAGTCAAAGAGAATACGTTTCACAGTCGCGGGCAAGAGAATCTAGCGATGAACGTTCACTTCGCCTGGCGGAGCAGACTGCGAGAACATCACAGGTACACCAACGCCAATCGAGTGCCGACCGCGCACAGCGACTTGCTGAAAATAGAGTTAGAACCTCGCGAACGCGTGCTCGAGAATCTAGCACCGAGCGCTCGCAGCGACTTATGGCACAGAGAGCTAGAAAACAGTCCTTAGCGACTACAACGCGCAATCGAATTTTAGTCCATAGTAATAGATCGGCGTTTAGCTATGATCCCCAACTTGATTATGCTCTTCAAAACAGCATCCAAATCGGAGCAATGGATAAGATTTGTCCTAAATGCTTTGCTAAAAAATGGAA
>LUGF01039113.1:104233-130257 GCA_001625245.1 Calycopis cecrops | reverse complement strand
ACTATAAATAGAAGAGAAATTGGCTTTGTAAAAGCAGGCTCATCTGTACATTCAAAGAGTAATAAGCCCTTCTCAATCCTAGGTCCTGCACCTGATTGGATCATCTTGATGGACACGTATGAAAAGCACTATAAAATTCCAGAGGATGTTGGTGATTCGTCATCTAGACCAGATATATTCCTTTTTACCCGAAAAAATAAACATATTATCCTTATAGAATTAACGGTACCGTGGGAAACAAACATGTAATAAATGTACTAACCAAAAATGACTATACGGTTAATTTATACGCGGTAGAAGTGGGAGCGAGAGGTATACCAGCAAAATCTCTCTACAACCTACTAAAAGACCTTGGCCTGTCGAGAACTGCAGTAAGTTCTACTTTAGAACGGGTATCTAATGCATTAGCAGGCTCCTATGAAATATGGATAGGTAGGGGGAGTAAGCCTGAGTAGTAAAGGTGAGTGTTGATGATCATCACAAAGAGGCCTCTTAAACCTACACCCGGAATCACAAGTCCCGGGGCTACTCGGGGTTACTTCCTCTGCCACACGATGGACCCGGCACCCGCACGGTGAATCCATGGAATGCTAAGAAGTTCGTCTCTCTCTGTTAATACAGGTTTCCTTCTCACCATATGTCAAATTTCATGAACATCTGATAAGTAATATTAGCGTGAAGGAGTAACAAATAGTTAATTAGTAACAAACAGTTTTGAATTTAAAATATTGTCGTCGAGTGATGGAAAATCAAATGTCTGCTGTGTAATCTCAATAACAACAAAAGATGAAAAAGCGTTTGCTGTACCAGAAGAACTACAGTCTGCTGGTCTTCATACAGAGTTAATGAAAACAGTAGTTTATAATAAAGTGAAAAATAGTTTAAAAAAATATATCAGACACGAAAAGTTTGGATAACAATGACAGATGAACTAAGTAAAGTATATATAGATGAAGATGGTAATTTACAATTTGAGGAGCAATATTTAGAAGAAATGGAACAAGAGCGAGCATCTAGTGGATTAGAAAAAGATACAGATTCAATAGAATAAATATTTTCAAAATTCATTGAGAATACACAAAAATTGATTGAAAAATTTACAAGCAAAAATTCAAATTGAAGCCAATGGATTGATATCTTTGAAAAAGAATGTTCACGCTTTGATATCACGGAAGATGAGAAAAAAAATTTAACACTTAGACTATTCTGGAATAAAAGTTGTGTTGATTGGTACGGTTCTTTGATTATTAAATATACTATAAACTCTGACTGAAGCATATGGAAGAATAAATTCCGTGAATCATTTGCGAACCAGGTCTGGAATCAAGTAACGTATGTGCTTTTATTCAAATACAACGATGGTTCTTTAGTGAACTATGCTATAAAAAAGGAAAAACTTATGCTGGATATGAAGAGGTCAATAGATACAGGTACATTGGTAGACCTCGATTAGGCACATAATGTCTGCTTTACCAAATTAATGCAGCAGGTTTGCCAAAGTTTGTAATAAGAAAGATAAATAGAGAAGGAATAAAGGATACATTAGATTTATTCAATGAAGTGAGAAAATATGAATATTTGGTAAATAAAAAAATATGAAAATCAAAACATAAATAACAAAAATGGAGAATATACTCCATGTAAAACTTTTGAAAGATTAAATACAGGTACTCGCCAGGCAGCATGCTGGTTTAAGGTTAAAGACCTTTGATTATATACACGTCTAGATGGAGCATGTCAAATAAACATCGCAAAGAAAACGTCTAATTTTTCGCACAATGTGTGAGTGACAGTTATGTACAGATTGTTTTAAAACCGTCAATGTGTGCGTGTAAAGGGATACCAACAGCATAAAAAATTACTCTTAATTTTGTTACTAAATCAGGAGGAACTAACAGCAAACAATAAAATAGGAATATAATACATATGAATATATGGTCTATATAGATTTTTTTAAAGAATGTATGCTAATTATTATTAAAAAAATATGATTTTTTTTATTTTTTTTATCAATGAGAGAGAGAGAGAGTTTATTATTATTATCAATGAGAGGATTTCCGAGGGTAGTTTTAGTTTTATAGATCGCTATATAAGTATTAGATTTTTTTTACTTGATAATAAGACTCCAAATACACTTTATGAATCAGTTTTATTTATTTATAGTCAGTGTTACATAATATAAAATATATGTACTAACAATACTTATAATGACATCTTAAGTTTACGCGAATGTTACACATTATAATAAAGCTATTTAAACGGCCTCACGGATCATCCTTGGATGGAATCGGTGTTATTTAGCGAGGATTTGTGCTTTATTAAATCTTATAACTGACGACCAGGCTGGCGCAATGGTGCAGGGCTCGGATAAGCGGAATATATTGCGCCAGGGGTCGCGGGTTCGAATCCCGCCTTGGTCATTGATATTTATCTATGTATTATATCTATTTTTCAGTAGGTAATAAAAATCTTAAATATATAAAACTTCTTAAATTTATAAAATATATTTCCGTTGTCTAGTACCTGTAACATAAGTCCTTACGGTACTTAGCACGGGGGCTAGAATAACGTAGTGTGTAAACTCCACTGCTATATATTAAAAAAAAACTTCCCATTAGTTTTGGAAAATTACCCTACTTTTCTAGTGACAACACCGTACCACTAGTAAATTGTGAAATTAATATTCGTATTTTCTTAACATTACTTACGTAAATTTAAAAACTAACCGGTGAAATAAGATCTTCTATTTGTTATCAGATTTTCCTGCATGGTTATGACACAGTTGAACAGAACAAACCGGCATATTTCTTTTTTTATTGAGAGCTCAGAATCGCGTTACGGTCTAGATGACACTGACTTAAGCGAAGAGCGTCTCTACTAGATCTAGTAGAGACGTTTTACGGCGCTTTCAGGTGGTTGATGCGGTATCTAGACGTGTATATAATCAAAGGTTAAAGACGTTGATAGATTTAATAGAAACTCTATAAGGCATGTAAATAATTCAGTGATAGAAGCAGAGTTAAATGAAACAGAGCAAAAAAACTAATTGTGATACCATTAGTAGGGGTCAAACTATTATTAAATGATAAATTAGAAATATTTGGAGAAAGGAATAGTCACAGCAAGAGAACATAAAAGAGAAATAATAAATAAAGAAAAAAACGAAGAAAATTTTAATGAGCGTATTAAAGAAGAGGGATTTGAAATAAAGGTTAATCACTTAGATGAAAATAAAAGAAAAGAAATTAATAAACAAATACAACAAAATAATTTAATATTTGCCATAGACAAGTATGATGTAGGAACAGTTAAAGGATATGAAGCAAACTTAGATTTATTAGTGGATAAATACTGCAGCAAAAGGTCATACAGATGCACTATAGAAGAAAAGAAGAGATAGCGCAACATATAGCAAAACTATTGGATACATACATACAGTCCACTTGCAGCACCACAGTATTGGTATTTAAGAAGGAAGAAAATAAAAAGTCATGACTATGTATAGACTTCAGGGATTTAAATAAAATAGTAATGCCACAGTCTCAACCGTTCTCATTAATTGAGGACCTCATGATAAAGACAAGAAATTGCAATTATTTTACAAGCCTATACATAAATTCGGCTTTTTGGTCTATTCCTCTTAGAGTAGAAGACAGGAAGAAGACCGAAGCTGTAACGCAGGAAGGACATTTTCAATGGACTTCTCTTCCATTCGGTTTAAAAACAGCACCAGCAATATTTCAAAGAATATTAAGTAATATACTTAGAAAATATAAACTTACCGATTTTGCAGTGAAATTGATGATATCTTGATATTTTCAAAATCATTCGAAGAACACACAAATCACTTGAAACAGTTGCTAAACGCAATTAAAATAGAGGGATTTCGACAAAAATTTACAAAATGTACATTTGCGTCAGACTCAATAAGAAAATAATTCGATAAAACCAGTGAAGGATAACCTAATTTCCATAAGGAATTTGCCAGTACCAAAAACTCAGAAGAATGTTTGACAATTTTTAGGAAAAATATTTTTTTATCACGAATTCAGTGCACAAATTACGATATGTTATAGATACATACATAAAGCAACATTAACTACACTTTTATTTTCGATCTCCAATAAAAACTTTATATCCTAGGGCCAGTTTAATGTTTCCAAAAATATCGAAGTGTATGGACAGACTACTATCTCTCACTTAAATACCTACATAGATTCGATGTTTCCTTCATACTTGTGTATGTGTATACATACATGGGCTTAGGACCATCAAAAAGCAAAAACGATGCATGTAAGTACCTAAGTAGGTAGTAGGAATCACAAAATAAAAAACCAAAATTACAGTGGGTAAAATATTAGCAGAGATTGTAATTTAGGTACCTACTTACATTAGGTTCGTTTCTGCTTTAAGGCGTATTTAATAAATTGGAATCGGCATACATACATTAATAATTATACAAAATAAAAAATAATTCACTAAAACTAATAAGGCCATTCAAGTCTACTTACATGTATTTCAAAAACTGTTCGAAATGGAGTCCATTTTTCTCCAAACATAATCGAGCACGTTTTATTAAGTTTTCGTGCAATTTATTTAAAACAAAAGTGCCACTTTTCACTTTGTCAAAAGCACAAACAATTTTTGATTTGAAGTCTTCAAGACTTGAGGCTTCCTCGACGTAAACCCTTCTTTTTATTTCGCCCCAGAAAAAAAGTCACAGGGCGTCAGATCAGGTGATCTTGCGGGCCACTGTACAGGTCCGCCACGGCCTATCCAATTATCTCCGTATACGGAGAATAGGTACTCGGGTACGCTTGATGCATAGTGAGGAGGAGCGCCATCTTGCTGATAAAATAAATTGCGATGACAAGCAAGGGGTACGTCCTCCAAAAAGTCCGTCACTATCGATTCTAAAATTTGTAAGT
Source organism: Calycopis cecrops (assembly GCA_001625245.1). Lineage (NCBI taxonomy): Eukaryota > Metazoa > Arthropoda > Insecta > Lepidoptera > Lycaenidae > Calycopis > Calycopis cecrops. The sequence goes on along the minus strand of LUGF01039113.1, from coordinate 125,329 downwards.
ACGCAGCACCACTCAAACGTCCTTCAATAAAATAGGGCCCGATGATTGTGTTATTAATAACACCTGCCCAAACGTTCGCGCTAAACCGCACTTGGTGATTAGTTTCTCTAACCTTATGTAAGTTTGTGTAGGTGCTCAGGTGCCACCAATGCTCATTGTGTACATTGTAAACACCGGTACGAGTAAACTGGGATTCGTACGTGAATAAAATGTTGGCTTGTGTATTGGCTAAAAACCAATTACAAAAAGCCCTACGAGCTATTGGATCCGTATCGTGAAGCTTCTGTAACGACTGAAAATGGTGTGGTCGTTGTCCGGAAGATGTAAGTAAATTCCACACGATTTTTTGCGAAACGTGGAAACGTCGCGCAGCGTCGTAGGTGCTAGCACGTGGGTTACGTTAAAAAAACTGCAGAATTTCATCTTCCCGTTCCACGGTCATTTGGGATCTACCGCTTCCGCTGGCGTGTTCTAGCACTCGAAATTGGCCGTGATCTAGTAGCCTTTGGTTGGCCGCTAAAATAGTTCGTAGGTTGGGTATCCGCGGATTAGTGATACCTTGATTGCGGAGACGAGGAATACTATCAATTACGTATGCCCGCTGTGCTGCACGCAAACTTTCCCCATTTAGGAGGTAAACACGCACCATTTCATAATACTCGCGGTTCGTGTAGGGCTCCGTAAAAGTTATCATCGCGCGCGAAACGCGTACGTACGCGTCTGTAGCTTGTCGAGCACTGGCGAGCGGCCGGCGGCGCCAGCCCCCCACACGGTCGGCGAGCAGCGAGCTGCGTGGGCGGTGCCTTTGACAATACATTTTGCTAATGCGGGATAGTCTTGATAATATAATTTAAAAAAAAAATTTACTTTTTTTTGCGGAAATGTACTTAGTTATCGATATACAGGGTTAAATGTAATTAGCGCAAGACTTCTTGCAGGCAGAATGTTTACATCAATACCAACAACATTTGTTCTACGACTTTTGAAAATTAATATTTTTTAAAATTTTAATATTCCCATACAAAATTAATATGTTGCCTCTGAACTATCATTTAGTCTGCGTGCTGCTAAGAAAATAGCGCGGGAAACGCGCGCGGCAAGATAGGGGCTCCCGCGCGTCATTCTAACAAGATACAGAGTAATAAATAACAGAGAGTGCAAACATTTTTTGTTTTTAATTTTTTTGTACTATTTATCTAGAGTCGTAAAAAGTCGTAGAACAAATGTTGTTGGTATTGATGTAGACATGCTGCCAGCAAGAAGTCTTGCGTTAATTACATTTAACCCTGTATAACATGCAGAAAAAAATTGTGCACTGAATAAATACTTACCCTGTATACCAACAATTGCAATAATATTAGACCCATAACCTAACATAGAAAAAATCAAAAATTTATTTGGTCTGAAGAATGTCAAAAAGCATTTGAAAAAATAAAGAGTTTCTTATGTTCACAACCAATACTAGAAATATTCCATCAAAATCTGCCAATTAATATTTATACCGACGGATTGCTGCAGGGCGTTGGAGCAATTTTAAACAGATGAAAAAGAAAACCAGTAGCCATAGATATCAGAAGTAAATAGATGGGCAATCGAACACAATTTGTACGAGTTCAGATGTAGCCATGACGTTTACAACTACATATAAACTTGAGATTTAGAAAACGTACCGTACTAACACCTTCAAACATACCTAGGGATGGGACACTGTCGATAACGAATTATCGATATGCAACAGTATATATTAGGATATATTATGGCAGTTGAATGAAATATAATAAAAATAAAATGAAATGACAATATTGTATGAAGAGCAATTCGTCTCTACTCATCGTGCAATAATAGCGATTTTATTCCCAGATGTCGTTTACTATTTTTAGCACGAGTGCGGTAAGTCCACCAACCCGTGAAACAATATAGGTAATATTAAATGTTTTTGTAAGAGGTTGTGCCACACTGCATGCATAGTCGCGTTTCGTGCAGTGTGTAAGTAGCCGGTGGCCCATGGAGGTGGGCGGAGAAAGGTGGGCAGCGCGTCTGTATAGCCTCTATGCGGATATCTATGGGCGTTGGTAGTCATGAACGTGGCTCCGACTGCTCGTATGCTCCCCTTACCTTAAAAAAATAATTAATTAACATTATGTACTTAATAAGCAAACCTAAGGCTTAATAGTATACATTGACCCCCCCCCCAAGATGCGGTATATTATTGCTCTCCGTAATATAAACAAGCATATACCTAAGCTCGAAGGATTCTGAAGCCCAGGGGATAATATAGATATCTACGCGTATTTTACAAAACACATCATTATCTCGCCTATGCAATGAAAACGAGTTGCAGTTTGACGACTTTTTTGTGACGTAACACTACTTTCATTGCGTGTTCAGAATGGACTTGACACAATAAGAGCAATACTTAAGAAGCAATGTATCATGTTTAAAAGGTTTGATCTATTTGCAATTTGAGGTGATATTTTTGTTCTAATATTTTTAGTTTTTAATTGAAAATACATTGAATGTAATTTTTCTTAGTACATGCCGATGGTATGTGATGCCACAATTCTTGTAGTTCTTTAATTTACTCCTATTTTTGCACACAACCACTGAACAGCTACACATTTTGGAAAAATATGGAGATGTCACATAAGCGCTTGTCAATTATAGACTGAGAACCGCTGAGAACGAATTTGAACGATGCTGTCCTATTGACAATAACTTACCATCCCTGTCGTGCCGTTATGGCCTCTCTATTCTTTCCTTATATCTCTATGCCAGAAGCGTACTTAACAAAAAAACTAACTGTAGCACAAAAGAAGAAAAAAGCTATATATTTAGAATGTTGGTAATTAAAGAAGCCCTGAGATATTAGCAGTTTTGGTTAATAGGAAAATCCTTTATAGTTTACTCAGGCCACAAACCATTGGAAAATATGAATGCAAAAGCAAGAACAGATGAAGAGCTGGGTGATCTGATCTATTATCTTTCACAATATGATTTTAAAATTAAATATTCCCGGGAAAAGTAAATTTAGAAGCGGACTGCTTAAGTCGTAACTCTGTGTTGCAGGAAAATATAGAAGAACAGTTAAAAGTAGTGAACTTAGTTAGTTTGGAAAATATTATGAGAGATCAGAATGCAAATGAAGAAATACAGAGAAACAAAAGTAGAATAATTGAAAAACATAATGTATATACTAAACAAAGTGAAAATTATAATAACAGAAGAATTCAGTATTAGACTTATAAAACAAATTCATGAGAACTTTTGTCATATTGGAGTTGGACAAATAATGAGGACTTTAAGTTCACTGTATTTAACAGAGAATTTAACAAAAAATATAAAATACGTTTGTAGAAGCTGTGAAATTTGCATTAAAAAGAAAACAAGGGGACTATGGATTGATGTTATATCTGGGCCCGGCATCAAAACCTTTTGAAATAGTATCAATAGACACAATTGGTGGTTTTGGTGGTTCAAGATCAACAAAGAAATTCCTACATCTTTTAGTAGATCACTTTACAAGGTACGCATTTATTATAACATCAAAGACTCAGAGTGCTAATGATTTTATTAAGCTAATAAATAAAGTCACTGAAGCAGAAGAGATTAAAATGCTTCTTACCGAGTGCCTTATCTTAGTGACCAGCATATGACAATGATACTTACAGCAATGAATGCACCTTTTTCAAATGGCCTCAATGAAAGGCTGAATCAAAGAACACTGGTGAATAAGATTAGTTGCAGAATAAATGGAGGTGGAGGAAAAAAAGCGTAGACTACAATACTCTCACACACATAACACTCGATAACTGGCTTCGCACCATGCTATTTGTTATGTGGGACAGATGTTAGCGCCATACCAAATGAACTACGTCAAGAATGTATACATAGCAACTGGCTCAGAGATAAAGAAAGAGCACTTAACAATACTTTGAAATCACATTACTATAATAAATTGCGCTATGATAGAAAAAGAAAAAATAGAAACTCAACATGTTTTACAACGATAGACATAATTCAGCTTTTTGGTCTATTCCTCTAAGAATAAAAGATAGAAATAAGACTGGTTTTGTAACTCAAGAAGGACATTATCAATGGACATGCTTACCTTTCTGGTTGAAGACATCGCTAGCTATATTTCGAAAAATATTGAGTAATATTTTAAGAAAGTACAAATTTTGCCGTAAACTACATAGATGATATTTTAATATTCTCTAAATCATTTTCTGAACACATTGATCACTTGAAACAATTAACTAAATGCTATAAAAAAGGAAGGTTTTAGATTAAAGTTTACAAAATGTACATTTTCCTCGAATTCAGTTAAATGTCTGAGTTCTATAATAGAGAATAACACGGTGCGGTCAATACAAGATAATTTTATATTATGGTCCGCAGATTGTCAAAGTTCTTTCGAAAAGGTTAAGCAATTATTGTGCTAACAACCTATTTTAGAAATTTATGATAAAAAATTACCAATAAATATTTATACTGATGCGTTGCTTGAAGGCATTGGAGCAGTGTTAAAGCAAACAGCTAAACGGAAAAGATAAACCAGTAGCATACTTTTCAAAAAAATTTAATAATGTTCAAAAAAAGAAAAAAGCAATATATTTAGAGTGTTTAGCTATTAAAGAAGCAATTAATATTTGCAATACTGGTTAATTGGTAGACCATTTACGGTATACTCTAATCATAAGCCATTGGAAAATTTAAATATAAAATCTAGGACAGACAACGAATTAGGAGACTTAACTTATTTTTTGTCACAGTATGATTTTAAAATAAAATGCACTCCAGGAAAAATAAATTAAGAACTGGATTGTTTGAGTAGGAACCCAGTATTAGACGCAAATGAAAACACAGATGAACAATTACAAGCTATGAATATGATGAAATTGGAGGATATAATTACAGATCAAAGAAAAATGGAAAGTTGCAAAAATAAAAATTAAATTTATTTATGAACACAATATTTACTATAAACAAGTAAGAAAACAAAATAATTATATTAGTCAGAAAATTTCAGTAAAAAACTTATTAAAGATATACACGAAAATATGTGTCATATAGGTATAACACAAATGCACACCAAAATTAATCCAATATACACAGCCAGAAATGAAAAAAAAAATATATAGAAAAGCATTGCAAAAGTAGTGAGATATGCATAAAAAATAAATCGAGAGGGAAAAATAAATACGGTCTACTGTCACATTTAGGTCCTGCCAGAAAGCCTTTTGAAATAGTCTCCATGGACACTATCGGGGGATTTGGTGGATCACGGTCATCAAAAAAATGTTTGCATCTTTTAGTGGATCATTTTACGCAATATGCTTTTATTGTTACCTCAAAAACGCAGAATGCTAATGATTTCATTAAGCTTATTAATAATGTACCAGATTCTTATTCTATTGAAATGTTTCTGACTGTTCAATATCCAGAGATAAAGTCAAAAGAATTTAAACAATTTTTGAACGAAAAACCGACATCTCTGATTTTTACCTCAGTAAATACCCTATATTCAAATGGCCTAAATAAAAGACTCAATCAAACACTTGTTAATAAGATTAGATGTAAAATTAAAGAAAAAGAAAGTAAAATAGCATGGACAACAATTGCATATAACTGTGTACAAAAATATAATGATATAGTACACACAGTCACTGATTTTGCACCAAGATATCTATTGAATGATACAGATGTTTCCATTTTACCAAATGAACTAAAAAAAGACAAATCCCAAGTTTAATGGCTTGAAGATATAAAAATAATGAAGTACAATTATGTCGCATAATTACAATAAAAAAAATATTTGATAAAAAAAGAACACTTCTGAATTTAAATACAGGGGATATTGTATATGTGAAAAATGGAAACAAGCTAAACAGAAATAAATTAGATGAGTTAAGGATTGGCCAAATCAAAATCATAGAAAGGATATCAAAGTCTATTTATAAAATCAATTGCCATTCCTACTATAAGTACTACTATATATATATATATATATATATATATACGACTGCTGGACTATACCAACACCCTTTCCTTTGCCCCAAGTATTGAACACAATAGCAGCCGGACACCAGTATAAGAAAGGAATAAAAAAGGGTATCTACCTGGATTTGTTCAGTTTGAGTAGTGAACTTTAAAAATTCGTAACTCTTGTATTTTTAGAGATACAATTACTTTTTTTTGAAAGCTAATACATTCAAGAATAATAATAAATTATAAAACAAATCAAGAAGTAGGGGTTTATTTCATAGAAATTTGAGTTGATTTAAAAAAAAAACAGTGAAAAAAAAGTGATTTTGTTCACAAGTATTTAAAAAAATGAAGTATTTAAAGCCATTTTTGTTGTGCGCTCACAAGCATTAATAACAATTATAAATACAGTCAGTGACTAGTTTTCTCACAGCCTTCCTAAACCCTAAATTACCCCAAATTATTTCTCCCACTATCTCCACTCCCATTGATTTCCCCGCGAAATCAATATCTATATATTATTTATATATATTAACTAACTAACTAACTAACTCTTTTGGCTCAGTGACCCGAAGTGAGTCTTGGCCTCCGAAACCAGAGTTCTCCACCTAGCGCGATCTTGCATAATTTCCCGCCAATTGGTGGCTTGGATCTCGCGCAAGTCTGCTTCCACCATGTCACTCCATCGGTGCCTGGGACGACCCACCTGGTCTACGCCCAGTTGGCCGACCCAGATACGCTCTCTTACAAGCCCGATCCTCCCCCATGCGCTCGACGTGTCCGAGCCACCGCAGCCGATGGGATTTTGTGACGCCTATGATATTTGGCTCAGACACTAGGAGGTCAATTTCAGCATTTGTTTTAGGTCTCCAGCTGTTGTCCTGCCGTCTAGTTGGTCCCAGAATCTTACGGTAGATTTTCCTTTCAGTGACCAAAAGCTTGTTCTCCTCATTGAGTGTCAGTATCCAAGCTTCGCAACCGTACATCAGGATTGAACAAATTACGGTTTCATAAATGATAATTTGAGTCCTCCTACTCAAAAGCTTGGACACTAAGACCTTATGTAGGGCCGCACTACACCGCAAGGTGTTTTGAATACGTATGCGTATTTCTTCGTCGCGTGTGTTTGTGTCGGTTATAGTGCAGCCGAGGTATTTGAATTTGGCCACTCCCTTGTATTTGGTACTTCCAACATTAAGGCTTTGTCTTACGTCTCGAGTATTTTTATATCGCCTCATGTGGAAATACTCTGTTTTGTCACAATTAATCATAAGACCAAACTTTTTTGCCTGTTCTTCCAACACCTTAGCGGCTTCAGCAACATCACTAGCGCGTTCCCCTAGCAGGGCCAAATCGTCAGCGTAGCCTACCTACAAATGCTTTCCATTGAGGCCAAGTCCCAGGTCAAAAGTATTCACTTGTCTGATGACATACTCTAAAACCAAATTGAAAAGCATAGGTGACAGAGCGTCACCCTGTTTAAGGCCCGTAGTTACGGAGAATTCGTCGCTAAGCTCGCCGCCAACCTTTACACACATCTTGCTCACTCTAGTCGCCGCCACTACTATATCCACTAACTTTTCTGGAATTCCAAAATTCCTCAAGATAGCATACAAGGAATTTTGATCCACGCTGTCATATGCTTTCTTGAAGTCCGCGAATAATGTGTGGATACTCTGGGCGTATTCCCATTTCTTCTCCATTAGTTGTTTAAGGAGAAAAGTCTGGTCAGCCGTACTGCGATTGCGTCTGAACCCACACTGATAGTCTCCTAAGACTTTTTCCGCATATGGTTCTAGCCTTTCTAAGAGTACATATGACAAGACTTTATACGCCGTCGGGAGCAGGGCAATACCACGGTAGTTCGCGCATTTCTTTTTGGAACCCTTTTTATGTATTGGGCAAATAATACCCGTATTCCATTCGTGAGGTAGTATTCCACGTTCCCATATTTTCAACAGGAGTTCGAATATTTTGGACTGCGCAGTGCCTCCACCACATGGAAATATTCCGTAACTCCGCTGGTATTCCGTCCACACCTGGGGCCTCAGCCATGTTTTTTTAAAATGGTGGTCGTAAAGTTGTTGACGTCAGCAATGCTGACGTCAACAATTTTACGACGATGCTGGTCCATGGTAGGTTTCCAAATAAAACTGTTCCAATTTCACAACAGCTTAGTTTTATTATCTTATTACGTCAGTCCCTGGTCGTGCCGATTTAATTCAGCTAGCACTACGTATCACAAAATTAATATTTAATAATTTCATTGGTAGGAGCTGTTGTTGGAACACAACCAGATCCAGATACCCGACCCCGTCTCCCCGCTCAGCGGGCTGCGGCGGCTGCAGTACCTGTACATGGGCCACAACCAGCTGACGCACGTGTGCAGCGACTGGCGCGAGCTGCCCGACCTGCGGCAGCTGGACCTCTCGTACAACGAGATCACTCGAATAGAGGTAACGCTCTTATCCATCTTTTTTTCTACCACCCGCTACCATATAAATCTCTTTAATAGTTAATACTTACTAATATTTTTGTACCTAATTGTAATTATACGTTTTGGTTTTACTGTTAGTAAAAAGAATTGTAAAATTGAAATAAATAAATAATTACCGCCTCAAAAGTGCTGGCCATACTATGCACAAGCACACGCACACGCACACGCACACGCAAACGCACACGCACACTTACGCTATTTAGTGTTTGGATTTTTTTTCAGCTCGAGGACACGAAGTGGAACAATTCGGCGGAAATCGACTTCATCGGAAACAACATCACTAAGCTTGCCAACTTCGTAGTCCAAGTACGAATTTGAGGGAAATGATAATTTCAAATGCGGCACAAGGGTTAAGGGTTAGCGGGATCCAACTAATTTTGATTAGAATACAAAAAATACTATCTTTGCAAACCAGTAGGGCAGTAAAATAATAATGCTTTATAAAGAAAATATACCTGACACGATGACGAGAGCATTTCCCCGATATTCATAAAACTTTTCCTCGGAGGTTTCACAGCATATCTTGTATTAAAAAAATACTTTATTGATATATGCTTAAGGAAAAAACTAACGAGCATTATCAGAGTTGCTAGTATGTGCGCCAGAACGTAATACGAAGTTTAATATAAAAAATATTAAAATTGTAAATCGAAACATCGAATGAATAAAAATCAAATGCTTATCCCATTGTAGTTAGCTTGCAACACTCGAAGAGAACACATGATGTTCTGTTTAAACTAGTCAGCGATTCTCAATGTTAGTCCGAAAAGTTCAACTGTTCTAGGTGTGGATAGAAAAATATTGATGAACCAACTTGTAGTGTCTGCAAACAGTAATATGATTTTTCATGCTCAGGAGTATCAGAGGTCGGCTATCGAAAACTTGGCGAAAGAAGAAATACTTGGCGCTGCTTAAGGTGTAAGTCAAGCCTGTCCCCGTCCGCTGCACCATCATCACCTCAGTCCAGCCAACTTCATTTTATTTACTTTATTAGGAAAACAAACAGTGTTTATACCTACATTACAACTTTTTAAAATTCACTAAACGCTAATTACATGTTTCCACATATTGAAAACTATAGTATTACTTACTTAATAATTGGATATTTAGAGAAATAAAAAATAGAGAGAAAGCGTTCCGTCATTAAAAAACTCAATGTTCAGACTGGCATTTGGTCTTAGTCTGGTACGACAGGAACGAAACATTAACAACAAAACAATGTTCTGTCACTTGTCAGTTGTCAGACAGTTTGAGATCCTACAAACCCGTAGACAGAGAAAACTATAGACGAAGGCTTAGCATGGCCGCATGAAATATCTACTAATCGCACTACTAAATGAGTTGACATTGTTGACATTGTGATGAGCGTTGACAATGAAGAAATAAATACCCTATATTCTTTACTATTTTTCTAGTAGTTTGAAAATTGTTCACTACGGGGTAAATAATTAAAGATCATTTTAAATAAAAAAAATATGTGATAAAAATATGAAATATTTCATTTATTGTCCCCATAAATAAAACCATTTTTATGCAATTTTTCATATTTTTACTACGAGCTCAAATAGGCTTCACTCCTATCCGATACTATCCTAAACTTTTATTTCCGATTCGGTTACGGATACGGATACTTTTTTATATCGGACATCCGTTAGTTTCGGATGCGTTGCCCTCCTTCCTCCTCCAACCTGTGGCTACTTACACACCGCACGAAACGCGGCAGCACAGCTCTCACTTCACGCCGGTCTCGTGTAAGCGAGAGGTACCTCAGAGGTTTTCTCAGGAGGTTGTCCTTCGTCCTGAAATATTAAAATATTAAAAATCAGAATAGAAGTAATAATAATAAAACTAATTTACATAATACATAATAAGTAGTAAGTACACATAGAGTCAAAATCAGTTAAGTCGTCCTTTGTTTGACGTAACTGAAGCAGATGATGACAGCATAGATATTTGTATTTCCTGATAATACTCTGTAGTAATACTTGTTCGAGACACTCGCGTTTGTTACACATATTGTGGTTACTTTACGGGTTTTAACACGATAAGACTTATTAAAGGTACTAGTTAAAACATTTACCTTTGCTCGACGTTTCGACTGGGTCACACGAGCCGTGGTCACGAGCCGACTGACGCGAAGTGATGACAGCTGCTGTGACGTTTGATAATGTTTGTGATGAATGAAATTTGATACAAGCACTACCCCCATTATAAATAAACAAATATCGTGTTAAAACCCGTAAAGTAACCACAATAAATCTATAGTAAGTTTTTTTAAAGTTACATCTTGCACCTCCCTATTTATTAATGCGCTTGTTAATGTGCATTAAACAATAATATACCAGTAGTGGCACAGCATTAGGGAGAAGGTAAGTTAATTTCTTCTTTTTGAAGAGTATATTTCTAGCAAAATGATTGCTACAAATTCTGGATGTTTTTTTTATCCAATTAGTTCGTCCTGTTGATTGAATCAATTTTTTTCGCAAATTTTCACCATTTGTAAACATGAAACTTATTTAATATTATACCTACATTTTTCTCAAAGATGTATAATATCAATAATTTTACCCACAATTGGTTGAGAATATGATCTCTGAAATTGGCAGCACCGAGGCAAAATAAATTGTAGATTAGAAAATTATAAAATATAGTAAAAATACTATTTAATGAAATGTATGCGTATTTAAAATATAGAATTTGCTTTATAGATATTATAAAATAGCGGGAACCAAAACTGAGGGCTAAACGTTGTTATGACAGAGTATAATTACAAATGAAATGATACGACCGGATAATTTATTTCGTTATCACTTCTGCACTTGCTTTTTTACAAAAAAATATTAAAACTAATAGTTACTGATCTTGTACACATGGGTATCGTATAATTTTAAGCTATTTCTTATTATTTTTCAAATCTAGCGAGACAAAAATTCGCATCATTCTGCCGCGCTTGTTTACTCGTCCTAGGTATAAGTTGATCCTTGTCTTGTGAGAAGGAGTCAGATGCTATCACTTCGTCTATTGTATTCTCTGTCTATCAGTTCTCTGCAAATAGATATTTATATACAGTCAGCTTAATGTTAAAGAGGTCTAATTCTGTATGGTCAACCAACTTATTACAATTTCTTACCGAACGAATAAGAAATGATTTTTTTCTATAATTTGTCTTACCATAAATTACCTCTAAGGCCACAAAATGTCTCATTGAACGATTTGAGATTTTAAAGTAAACTTTGGAAAAAAGGTATTGGGATCAAGTAAGGTCCGACAAATTTTAGATAGTACTACTATTTATATATCTGCAATGTGTGTCCTTGATTGCAAGGGAAGTGTGTGTTGTCTACGACATCTTGCTTCGTAGGTGTTGTCAAAACAATTGCATTTATAATGCAGATATTTCATGAGCCTACGGTCAATTCAAGCCTATCAATATAAACTTTATACAATATATACTGTGAGCAATACTCGAGGATACTATGTACAAATGAACAGTATAAGATTTTAAGCAATTTAGTGCTAGTAAATTGAAAAGCAAAGAGAATGATGATATTTTTAATGAAGGTTATCATTAAAAATTCCATCATTCTGTTTGCTTTTTTAGAGATGTAATCGATGTGTATTTCGTAGCAGTAGTTACCTTGGAGTCATGGATAACACCGAGGTCACGGATCTGCTGTGCTCGCCCGAGAAATTGCCCATTAAGAAAGTAGCTATGAGTTATTGGAAATGATTTACGAGTGAATGTTATGACATGACACTTACTAATATTCAAATCATGTTTGTTTTTTAAACAGTAATCTTGAAAAGAAATTAAATTTAGTTGAATATTAATGCAATCATTATTGGATTGATGCTTTTATAGATTTTCATGTCATCAATGTATAAGAGAAAATAAGAGTGATGGAAGCAAGATTTAACATCAATAATAAATAAATTAAAGAGCAATGGGCTGAGTAACGATCCCTGAGGAACCCCGGGAGGGATATTTATTCAATGGGAGCGGTAGCCACTCACTACTACGGCTTGAGATCTATTCTCAACATATGAGGCAAACCACCTAAAGAGGTTGCCATTTATTCCAGCGAGGTGGAGCTTCTCTAATAGTATATTATGGTCTATCCTGTCAAAAGCTTTACTATAATCTGTATAGATGGCATGAACCTGTTTACCAGATTCTATACTTGATGATCCATAGTCTACAAATGTTATTAGATGGGAAGTGATTGATCGCTTCTTTAAAAAACCATGCTATTCAGATATTAAACAAGATAATGCTTGTTATAAACCTCATTGAAGACAGTTCGCTCAAATAATTTTGCAAAAATACATAGTTTTGATATAAGCTAGTTTACTACATTTTTTTATCTCCATTATTGGTGTGATATGAGCCGACTTCAAAATTTTTGGGATAATACCTTCAGAGATTGATCAGTTGTACAAGATTGAGAGGCTTGCTGAGGGGCCTAGTACATTTTACTACAAACAGAGGGGCAATTTCATCTGGGTATGAACTCTTTGTGAGATCGACGGACTTCAAAATTGTGTGAATGGTATCTGCCTAATTTCTATAGGGTAAACCCTATATAATATATATAATATATGTATAATTAGAAGAATTATGTGTATTTGAGCTTGATGGTATGGCGCCGCTACAAGTTAAAGATGATGATGAAGACGAAAATTCCTAAGTATCATCATCACTAAAGAAGACTGAATGGAAATAAGTTTTTTAAGAATTTTTTCTTAATAGATAGAATGTGTTCAGATTGATGTGTGATATATGATATTGTTTGTATTTTTGTAGATATTTATATTTTTCTTCAATTATTTTTATTAGCACTTATGGTGGGGGTCTACTGGTAGGTCACATGAATATACCGATAATTTCCTGTTTGATAGAACATAATCTAATAACCTATTGTTTATGTTCCTACACATATTATATTGCACTAAGCCCTGCACTGCACTATTCCGCCAATATATCAAAGAAAGTACCCAGTAACCCCGGTATAATGTTTATTATTTTGATGACAGCACCAATCAACATTACTTAAGTCACCTAAAATAAGAAATGCGTCTCTGGGGCAGGAGTTAACAATAAAGGACAGCTTCTCAGAAAAAATACTTAACTGGGCAACTCTTACAATACGTGTAAGAGTTGTCCGGATTTTGTTTACAAAGATAAACAGTACAGATGTGTAACTTTGTAGCAAGTATTTTTATTTAGTAGTGATACGCTCACTCAAAGATCTTCAGCCGTGGAACTCCATTCTGGTCGTTCGATAGCTGTCAAATTGCTATGTACCCACCCACCATACTTATTCCTAGTTACTTGGTAATTCCTATCTCGTCTCCATATTACATATCTATCACCCAACAACTCACCATCATGTACACTCTCCAATAACCAGGTCTCAGAGAGAGAGAGATGATATCATAGGTTGAGAGAAGTAATTTACGTTTAAAAATAGAGGTTTTTGTACGAAGTCCTCGAGTATTTTGGTAATACACGCTTAAGTTATTTGAAGCCATTTTTTATTGTTATTAATGAACGGTAATAAACGGCTATGCTTAGTTTAGTAAACATTATTGTTTAAGCGATAATTATTAATATATTATATTTAATTAATTGAGTTCTATCGTATGAATAGTTAAGAACATAATAGTGCGAGCTTATATTTTTTATTGTAAATAAAATTATTAATAGTTAAAAGCAATGAAGACATTTTTTGAATAAAATTGAATATTACGACTATTAGATAACACGTTAAGCCTTTTTTTCAAATTATAGATTATTTGTACCAACCATGACAAAGGTCTATTACACACCAAAATAAGTATGTGAAATAGAAAAATGTATTACTTTTGTGGCTTAAATAAATAAATAAATATCTATGGATTTTACTTACTTACTACTTATCGTGGTGAGGGGGCTTAGTACCCGTGGCTTGAACCACCACGGTGAAGCCAAGAGGGATCCCAGGAGGGGACGCTCCGAGTGGGCTTCCTCAAGGCCCACTCAGGATGCGTCCATGGAGGAGGGGTCGTGGAAGGAGAGTTGTTTTGGTGTGTTGTTGCCGTGCACCCTCTCTCCCGCGACCAAACGGGGGCGCACCGTCAGATGCGTTAGCGGTGGGGCCGCAGAGGAAGAGGAGACGCGGTGTGTCTTTGCCATCCTGTCTGTCCTCTGCGGCCGTTTGATGGTTGGCCCCTGGGTGGCGGTCGGGGTCAGCCAATGTCTGAGGTCCTCTAGCCGTCTCTCTGAATTAAGAGATGGCGGCGTGGATTGGGATCATCGGCGTGGCGTGCTCCGTTGGAGCATTAGGACCAGGGGTCAGGATGGGAACATGACCCCATTGCAAGGTTCCAACGCTGGAGTAAGGACTGTTCTAAGGCTGCCGGACAGTTCCCAAAGAGGAGAAATCTGGCCTTTTCACCGAGGCTAGCCTGTCGGTGGAAGGGCCCTGTTTCTTGTAGATCTGGGGCCCTCCAATTAAAGCGGTTGAAGGCACGATTTACTCGATAGGGGCAATAGCTGGGCCCAACACTGTACCCGGTTAAACCGAGCCCCTCGGGCTCCTGGGTAGCATACGTAATGGTATTCCCCTGCGTTACCAAAAAAAGGTGAGAAATGTGAAGTAGTCTTCATAAATAAATTATTTCGTACCTTAGCTTAACTGTCATAGGAGAATATATTGCTTTACTCATATCGAAAGAACGAATTAGCACGAGATTAAATTTTATCATAAATCGGGTATGTGCATAGAGCATAGTGGACTACGTCCGCGCGCATCCGCAGGCGAGAGTGCATTGGAGCAAACGATTAGAGACTAAAAGCCCGCGTAATGCGCTATACGTGCAGTAAAATATTGTTTAGCGCATTGGATATCTTTAAGATAAAATTGGTTGACCATTAATTTGTGAATTTAACGACTTACCGAATAAAAGATGCGATTTCGGTATGTTTCTCAAACTGTCTGTAATTATGGCAATCATTATACAATTAAGGCTAATTATAAATCGAGATAACATTGTTATATTATTTTTGTCAGGTCATTTTCGCTTGTTATAAAAAGGAGTGTGATGTATCGGATTTACGGGCCATAATTTTCGAGTGCTTTACCCAAATGTATTTAAATCCTTTTTCTTTAGCTAGTGACCTTGCTTTACTGAGTAGTGTCCTGTTTCTTGGTGTCAAGTGGTCGTTAACGTAGAAGTTACCGTTAGTGTTGAAACCGAGATTGCAGATGTTGAGTTTACTTTCACGCGACGACGCCATGAACGCCTCGTTTAAAAACGATACTAAAATAGATTTATCGGTGTTGGGCATACGAGTAACTTATAGGATACCAACTGTTGGTATCCTATAAATAATTTATATCACATTTCTTAATTGTAAAAGTTGCTCAACGTACCAATTTGTTCCACAATATTAAAGAAGTTCGCGCTATGCTTTAGAGAAATGCTATGATTTCTTAATTATTGGTTCTAGCTCATTGGTCTCTGTCGTCGAGCTGATGGTTAATTTTGGTGAGTCTTGCTTGAAGTAACGGCACTTCACTAGCTACCTTTCCAACTTGGATAATCTCTCTCAATTCTAGCGATGCGATAGAGCTTGAAAATCTATCAATAAGGTTGTAAGCTATATCTAGGGACTCTCTTAGAATATTAATGTCAGATCTTATTGGACGTACATCCTCTACTAGTGATGCCAAAGGCACCAACTAAAGTCGTACATGATGCAGCTGCTCTTGGATATTGTTGAGCTGAGAATTCGGCATAGGTGACGTTGGAGTGGGTGAAGGCGTGGGGCTGGATTTACACTTAGGATAGCGCCAGGTATTCCTCCTATCCCCAAGTCTTCGGTATCTGCCTCCGTGACTCCAGCACAAGCAAAATCGTATTAATGTTTGCAGACACTGCAAACTGCTCCGTCTGTGTATTCCAGGTTACAGCTACGGCATGTGATCGTGAACAGCATAAACAAGGTAGCGAAACACGGAAATTTCAAGAGACAAGGAGAGCGTGCACTTGTAGCAGACGCCAAATGATAACTGACAGAATGCAAGAGCAATTCAATAATATCACACTGCAACTTAAACCTCTGGCGCGGTCGATTGAAGATGTAAAATACATTCAAGAGGATTTAAATAGTTTAAAAGACTCCCATGAAAGCTTGCATCATCTTTTTAGTAAACTATCAGATAAAATAGGCAACTTGAAATCTAAAGTAGCTCAAGTGAAAAAAATCGTTCAGCAGGTGCCTAGTCTGCAAGCTGATATTGCTAGAATTAATCAAGAGTTGGAGAATCGGGATCAGTGGTCTAGGGCAAATAATATTTAAGTAAGAGACATAACGCAAAAGAACCTATTAAGAAAGAGGATATAAACTATATCGTGCGGACCACCACACGCTTGCCTAACAAAGAGAGAGAGAGAATAATAATTAGAAATTTATAATTATTACATATTTTCATAACAGGTATACGAAAGAGGAATTAGTTGCCTTGGCGCGCAAATCAACTCAACTTAACTCAGGAATATAAAACTCTTTTAGCCTAACCAAAGTAAAATCGATTGCTAAAGAAAAAAATATATATTCCTATATCTGTTTCAAACACAGCAAAATTATGACAAGAAAATCATCTGATTTTCTCATCTCTGGAATATTTTTATAAGGACCGAGAAAGAACTCATAAAAATAAGCTAGAAGTTTTGAAATTCTTAATATTAACAATAATATTCTGTGCTTCTTATTGTATTTTAAAAATCAACAGCCTGGGAAGCGCATGTATATCCAATTGCTTGTCTCGCTTATAGTTTAGCTAATACTCTAATTTAACTCATAAGTTTGTATTCTGTTCTTGTATTTTGCTCCTGCCGCTCACATTTTTACCTGCAATAGTGACTTATTTCTTTTATTATATTATACACGTAATGACATTTTTTCACTACAATAGCTAGTAAAAAACTAAATATTTATCACCAAAACACTCGAGAACTGCGAACAAACACTCACCAATTCAAAAGAAATCTGCTTTTAAATTCATTTAACGTTATCTCGTTATCGGAGACTTGGCTTCTAGATAATATGGTGTATTATAGATATATATGCTTTTCGACAATTAATACGTAGTGTGGCGCAGAGATAGAAATTATTCAGTCGCAAAGGAAAAATACGGTGGAGGTGTACTATTTGCTGCCAAAAATAAATTTATGGCGCTCGAACGGCTTAAATTGTCTTCTACAACAGAAGACTTATGAGTCACCTTATCCTGCGACCTGCAGTAAAAATTGTCACAAATTACAAAGCATCTACTTTTGTACGATATAATATCTCTGCAGGGCTAACCTCGGTAATTCGTTTAATGTACAACTCCAAAACTTAAGTGACAATCTATCTCTTATTATTAATTCATGGCCAATTTTTTTTTAAGTCATATTATTTCGTCCTCTAATTTTAACCACACGTCACAGTTCTCCGGCACATCAGGTGAACATTTTTTTTTCTCGATACTCTAAATGAATGTACTTTCACCCAATTCAACTATTGTCATAATGCCTGCGACAGGATTTTGGATCTTGTTTTATATAATGCTGATTGCTTAGTCTCTAATTATGACTTACCTTTGGTGCCGGAAGATGCTCACCATAAATCACTAGATGGACCATGGGCGGAATCGTCCCCACCCATCAACACAAATGAATTGTAGCTCAACTGATAGGTCATGGCGGGGTGAGTTTTTTTTTCTAAGGCGACGTTGCCCAAATGGATGGGGTTCTCATTGTATCTAGCGTTTATATAAATAACTCGTCGATCCTACTAATATTATAAACGGGAAAGTTTGTATGTTTGTTAGTTTGTTTGTTACTCTTTCACGCAATAACTGCTGAATTGATTTTCATAAAATTTGTGAGTGCCACACATAGATGGTGATTTGGATTAACACATAAGATAGTTTTTATCGCGGAATAAATGTTCCTGTGGGATTTACGCGGGTGAAACCGCGGGGTGCAGCTAGTTATCAGTAAAATTCCAAAATAACTACATTTATCTATTCATTAGTGCACAGAAGCAGGCGGCGCATACACACAAAATAAGTCTTTCCGCCATCTGACCCACGCTCTTGCGCAGGCAGGCAATATTTGTCACAGTCAGTTCGTTGCAGTGTACGTCCACGTATTGTTTCTTTCTGTCTTATTGATGTTTGTACCGAGTGTGGAATGAAAAGCTACATTCGCTGGAGCACCACATCAGCAATAGAATCGGCAGTAGCATTAAGATGATGCAGCGAAAACCAAATCCGCTCCCTTGGGTAGGATGCAAAAAAGAGCCGCATCTCATCTCAATCTGTCAAGCTTTAGTGCCAGACGCGCCGGCAGCTTTCAAAACGGGCCGCGATATGCGATTTACTGGCAACTTACTTACTCCGGATCTAGCAGTGGTCTGACGAGCCCAGTTGAGCACCGACAGAAACCTGATACCCGTCCGGATTAGAGGTCAACAGAAAGTCCAACAGGGAAGACGAATGGTCATCCACATCCGGGATACACGTAGGCGTTGGGACTAGTTGTGTCATTCCAAAGTCGTAATTGCATGATCAATAGTGTGAGTGCACCCATTCGGCGTGATGGGCATTAATGTCGCCAAGAATCACGATCTTTGCGCTTGGGATCTGTTTCAGCAGCAACCGTTGCCTTTTCGATATGCTCGAGATTTCATGCATGCACCATATGCTGCAAAATTTCATCAGTGCATTAGGGGAGAGGAAGCACAGGTTCAGCCCCCCCTCCCCTCCAGATTACGCGGAATAGCCAATAGAAGTAATTACCTTGTGCTGCCATGACAAAGAGTGGGCATCCGGAACTCTCACAAGTCGAAGGAAATACGACGACAATTTGCATTGCTGTCACTTCATGTCGATGTTAAGTGAGAGAGAGGTACTTCCCCGCGCTGGCCCAGTTCCGCTACACGCTGAATTGTGTTCAGCATGTCGCTACCTCTATATTATTTTCTCTCGTTTGTTGCCCTTTCTTCTTATTTTGGACCTTGACCCAAGCCCTTGTATCAGTCATGTCGCGGCTAGGCGGGACAAATCTTACAGGTAATTGCAGACTATACCCTCTAAATCAGTAGTAAGTGACTAACTGCTAAGTAAATATGTTTTAGCTAAGTTGGTTCACTCAGCGATTGTAAAACATGGCTGCACTTTTTTTGCCCACTATGAGCATTTTAAGAATATAAATAATTTATATCCATTTTATATATTTAAATTGTATACATCTATGCTAAATCATAATTCGTCTTGTTATATACCTAATAATTGAAAAATATCTGACTAATGTAAAATAAAAATATACGTTAATTATTAATTACAAAATGTTATTTTTATTCCAATTAATTTATCTAAAACAAAAGATTGTTATCAAATAAGGGGCACTTTAATATGATCACATTGGTACCAGTTATATGTGTATTGGTAGGTGGGGACGGAGTCCATTATATTATATGGACTCATTGGAACCAGTTATATGTGTGTTGGTAGGTGGGGACGGAGTCCATTATATTATATGGACTCATTGGTACCAGTTATATGTGTATTGGTAGGTGGGGACGGAGTCCATTATATTATATGGACTCATTGGAACCAGTTATATGTGTGTTGGTACGTGGGGACGGAGCCCACTATATTATATGGACTCATTGGAACCAGTTATATGTGTATTGGTAGGTGGGGACGGAGCCCATTATATTATATGGACTCATTGGAACCAGTTATATGTTACAGTTATATGTGTGTTGGTAGGTGGGGACGGAGCCCATACATTTTTGCCCATACCCTTTATTTAATCTTAATAATGTTGCGTCACTTAAAACAAAACACATCTATGCATTTGGAGACTACGCTGGTATTAATGCAGGAATTAGTAGGATTAACTGGAGCTACCTTCTAAATAAGGACTTTAGAACTTGCTATAACTTATTTTTATGGAATTTTGAGCGATGTTATAGAAAAATATATACCTCTCAAAATTATTAAGAATTCTACTAACTTTCCTAATTGGTACTATAACAGCCCTGCGCTTAAGAAAATGCTAAAGTAAAAAAACTAAGATCAATTCGCCAATTAGTCAATCTGTTAGTTGTGCTCTTCGTCCACGTAGTGTGTGGTAGTTTGAGGTCACCCTCATTGAGGAATACCGAGAGGCGCCTATGGTCATTATCGTTTCTGGCTGTATTAGGACGCCATCCTTCACGAGCTTGGCGTGGGCAATGGCTATTTTCCTAGTTTTACTGTCTTTGTTGGCGGCCGTCCACCTAAGACGGTTGTGCATAATGATCGGGGGGATTTGGTTTGGGGGCCCACTCTGCTCCCGGATCGACCTCCATGCTGGCGCTGGTCTTGGGAGCTGCGTCCGTCTTGGCGGTCGCCGCGATCACCATGGCGGTCACCGCCCTTGCTTTGGCAATGGCTACATCCGCTTTGATGGACCCGTATTCGCTTTCGCGGTTGCAGCGCCCATCTTGGCGGTCGCGGAATCGCCTTAGCGGTAGCGGCACGTCCTGCTTTAGTGGTAGCGTTGCCCGCCTAGGCGGTCGCGACGTCCGCTTT
>LUGF01039113.1:93305-104212 GCA_001625245.1 Calycopis cecrops | reverse complement strand
CGCCATTGGAGGTGGTGCTCTCGTTGGCCTGCGCTTTAGCACTAGTCTTTGCGGGAGACTGGGAAGCCGCTGATGGCCTGGAGGTAACAGGCCTGTTGCTTGTCTGGGTGCCGGTAAGGCGGAGTACTCCGGATTCTGGGCTTTCGTAGGCAGCGCATGGGTATTTAACCCGGCGGAAGCAGCGCTGCCTTGGTGTCACTTCCGCTTTTGGAATTTCGAGAGGACCTCAGTGAACTCGCCCTCCGGATCCAAAGCCGACTCCGCGGACATCGCCTCCTCGGAAGGGGCGTTATCCTTGGACCCGAACGCGGTAGCCGTCAGGGAAGCTAGCAAGACCCTCTCGCTAGTCACGAACTATATAGGGAATAGACCCACTACTCGCCTTACCAACCAATAGCATACTCGAATTGGGACCCGTTGTTGTCCCGACGACTGTTTGACCGACGAGGCGACGACTGTTTGAGCGACGAGGCGCGACTGTTTGACCGACGAGGCGACGACTGTTTGACCGACGTTTATTTTTTTTTCAGGCCAAAGAATGATTAGTATTGTGCCTATCATGAATAAAATTGCGCGGGTATTTAATATAAATATTGTATTATATTTTGAATTAATTTAGGGTAGAAAATTAAAAAAATACTGTTGATTGTTAACAATTTTATTCTTTTTTTAGAAATTACAAATTAATTTCAAAATATTGCGTGCCGTCCCGCGCCGTCTTGTATCTTCGCCATTTTTTTACTTTTTTGTTGCTTTTTTCTGTTCTTTGCATATTCCTCGTTGCATTTTGCTTGATGAAGAAAGACCAATTCTGTCTTCATTATTTCTTACTATCTGAAAAAAAAATCAAAATAAAGACTTTAATAATATTGAATGTTTTTGTTTATAGCCAACTGTAGACGTCCTTCGGCTCGAATAGCCGTTCACAGTTGGACACAGGGTCGTATATAGGTCTATAGTATAAGGGGCAAACGAGTAGTCGGAGCCATTTTCATGACTACGGACGCCCATAGACATCTGCATAGATGTTATACGAAGTATTGTCCTTCTTCCTCCCCTCCGATACATGGGCTACCGCCTAAATTTCTCGCAACTTCGGGAGCGTGCAACTCCGCAACTGCCGCCGGCTCGAGAAAACCTCACATGACCTGATTGACTCCCCGCCATGAACTCTACTGGATGGGCGTATAAAAATAGGAAGTTTTGAGAAAATTATTTTTTTGACGAAAAATACCCTTCGTCCCCAGAGCCTGTTTCAAACGTGTCTAACTCTGTAACGATAGCCCGCACGATAAAACTTATCATGACTTATGTTACTCCCCATAATGTAATAGTACCCCATAGTGTATTTAGACTCAGTTGCAATTATAAAAGATTTAGGATTGTATTTGGACTCTAAGTTGCATCTGGATTATCATATAACTCAAATGACTAACAAAGCCTTTCAAATGTTCGGGCTTGTCATGCGAGTATGTTCTCCCTTTAAAAAATATTTGTCATATTTTATTTTATACAAAGCCTTAGTTAGGTCACAAGTTGAGTATGCTTCAGTTATATGGAACCCAATTTATGATAAGTATACTCAACAGTTAGAAAACTTGCAACGAAAGTTTTTAAACGCAGTTTTTTATAAGTGTTTTAAATCTAAATTATCATATGAACAGTTACTAAGTAAATTCAATATGCCATCATTATATTCAAGAAGAATTTATCTAGATCTAATTATCCTTTACAATATACTTCATAATAAGTTTGATTGCAATGAAATAATTAATCAAATTTATATCCGTATACCTAGTAGGTCGAAGCGTATATGTCAGCTTTATACGCATCAATTTTTCTGTCCAAAGCCTAGCAGAACAAATGCAGGTATTCGTGCACCCTTAAATCGAATAATGGCATCATATAATAGGAATGTTGTAGACAATTTTTGCCATATTGATCTTTTTGGAATCACTTTATCAAAATTCAAAGAAACTGTATTGAGATTATTAATCTGTGATTGAGAGAGGTCTTACTTAATCAATAATTCATTATGTACATGTATTATTTGTGTTAATATTGATATGATAAATTTATTAATCACTTTCTTATTTCTCTGTAAAAATCTGATTACCTTAGTTGCGGATAATGTCATTGGTTGTGCAACTACTTAATCTAAGTTAATTTAAGGATTTTTTGTATATCCATTGTACAATTGTTTGTAAAATAAATAAAAATAAGAATAAAACTAAAGTAACCTACAGCATAAGTGCATAAAAATGGGGGGTTAATAGACGAAAAAAAAATCGAAATTTTTTCTGTTTATATGAAAAACTTTGGAGTTCTATCTTTGTAATGGAACATCCCAGAAAAAAAATCTAATAAAAACTACTTCTATTTCAATCGTCTGTAAGATGAGCGAAAAAAAAGAGGACATCGAGTCCCAAACCCTCAGCGCAATATTTTGCAATGCATGAATAATTTCCTCTCTATGTATGTGGCATGTTATAATATGTTCAAAGTTACTTTTAGTTCTAATTATTTCAATTACATTTTTACTTAAATTTCTTTTGTTACCATTAAGTTCAAGATACAAATTAGTTTCATCAAATAAAGTACCAAAATACTGAACTACATGCACTGCAGGGTAGATTAATTTATTTTGTGACACTTGATTATATTCTCTCTGTTATGAGCAAAGATTTAAATGTTGCAACAAAGTTGTGGCAAGTTTGGTTATTGTCTCTAATATTATAAACGCGAATTTGTCCAAAAAAAATTTCTATTGCATCCGAATTTAAATAACGAGGTCTCATTATTTTAATATTTTTCCTGCTTAATATCTGCCACAATCTTTCGATGCATTGTAATCCATCATCCATCCAGTTATAATAATCATAATATTCCGATATCTTAAACTACCTATCTCTTTTGTATATTTTCATATACTTGACTGAAATCTTATTCCATAATTCTAAGACTTCAAATCTGAATTCCTATACTAAATGGCTTAGAAATATTGTAATCAATAAGATTATAGAAGTAATATAAGAAAAGCGATTATATAAAACAGATAGATAGTATATTTTATGTATGATATAAATATGAATATTATCTGCACACTTTGATGACTTTGAATTCTTTAGTAGCCTTAATGTTAGTAGTTAAGTAACACAAAAGTATTTAATAGGCTTGGGTCATGATACTATTTATATACATAAAATATACCTACCTGTAGGTTTATACAATATTTGTATATTTACATCAGCACACATTGGATTTTGTTAATTTTACAGCCCCAGATGCAGATGGTAGGTCCCTGAAATTGGATAAGATAAAGGGTAACAAATTTTTGTTTATAAGATATTATATAATACTAGTATAAACACTATGTCTGTTTATAAAATATATACTAGTCTAAACATTTGCTATAGAATAAAATAGTTTTAATATGTACTTTATCTGTACACTACTACTACACAAATATACAATTTCTATACACATTTATATTATATATGATTAATTTTATATATTGTTATAAATATATTTATTTACAACTTTGTTATTTCTTGTCTAACTCAAAATATATCTTTTAATAATAAAAAAATAACTTCTTAGTTTAATTATTAAATGAAGATAATTAATTTCTAATTAAATTGTTTTTATGTTTACTAAATGTGCTAAAATTATAACTTACAAATTATTTATTATGAATTAAATTTCCTGATGTATCCAAGAACAGTTAATTAATTATACAGGTATTGTGTACATAAGCAATTTTGATAACACTCCCAGCCAGGGGCAGTTACCCCTAGAGTAAACCCAGAAATAAACAAGCACACCTTCACCGCAATAGACTTCGCAGTAGACCACAATATGATGGACCCATATTTGTAGTCTTTTCTCAGTTCTCACATTTTGGAAATCTCTGTAAAACACTATTTCCTTGCACACTTAAACAACCCGGCACACAGCATTTACGATAGGGCATCTTGACAAAGTCAAGAAAATTACTGATATGTGGAACGAAAATGCATGAAATTTCTTTCAAAACACATCTACTCCGCATAACAGTTAACACACAAATATGGCGTCCATATTTATAATTTTGTTCATTATAAAATATGGAGTGCTATTGGTCGGTTTTGATAAATAGCATTCGCCATGTTGTATCAGTGGGTGTAATTGGCTCTTTTTTTTCAATCTGTTTTATCGGTTACTCGTACTTTTGATTGGCTGTAAATACTTGTAGCCAATAAATGCATGCCGTTTGTTGTGCAGTAGTGAGCCGCACTGCTGGGCAGCAAACGGGAACTCGAATGCCAATTAAACAAAGTTTACGCCCCATGTCGCTAGTCCTAGATGCGTGGGGGAACCCACTTGCTTCGCGACAAGTCGAAAACAAAAAAAGAAAAAAAAAAAGAAATAAGACCGTCCGCATCGGAACGGACGCGGTACTTCCATCAGACAAATCAATTAGACACTATAATAAAATAGACACAATCGCTGCGCCAGCGATGGCGGCGATAGTTAATATCAGTTACAAAAAAAAAGTCGAAGACGAATTCATCGTCCGACGAGGAGGACGAGGACGCGGAGGCGTCTGAAGCGGGCGAATCTGAGTTCACCTGGATAAATGCTTTAAAAGCACGGCTTAGTACCTTGTTTGCCTTTAAAAAGGACCGGAAAAGCTTAATAACTTTTCTGCCCATCGCTACTTGCGGAAACTTTCCCAGGGGGTGACTCTACATTAGCACTCTGGTTTATCTTGATACGAATTGACACGAATTAATCTAGTCCATCCCGCTAGAGCGAGAGGGATGAGTTAAAGTCCCTGCGACGTGCAGGGGTGTAAAAAATGTACTTTCAGAATCCGCTACCACACTAAATCTAAGCTTTCCCGGAGTAAATAAAACACAACGCCATGCTAATGTTAAAACAAAAGGAACAAAAATTATCGCTTCAAAACATGTTACACATTGAACTTATTTCTATGAGGAAAATTGTGCACTTACACATACCCAAATACATATTGTATTCCTTCACAACTATTTAGTAAGAAAGAGAGCGACATACAGGGTTAAAATTTGGTTAACGGCCCAATTTTCAGATTTGGTTCAGAATCGAAAATACATTAAATTTATGAAATAAAAATGAATCAAAAATGTTATAAAACAATTTTTTTGTCCTACACAAAAAATATTATCGTATAGACAACTAACTCGGTGCGCAGTATTCAACCGACGCGACGCCAGTAGCGTTGAACATTGTATATTATTTCCTTGAAGTCTTGCCGTAAGGGCCTAGCATCCGTCAGCTGTTTAAGCCTTGAGTCGATACACTACGTGTGCGTATAACGACCGATGTATTTTTAAAGGCCATTTCAAATACTCGTAGATTTTTATTTAACAAAATATTACAGTTAGGCGAAAAAAATTAAAACACAGCCTTGAATTGATGTTTACTATCTTACTTACTTATACAGGGTTGATACGAATACGCGACATTAAATTTAACCACATATACTATAAGTGCCTATTGTAAATCCGAGACTATTTAAAAAAAAATTACGAGAAGTATATGAAAATACTTTTTTCAAACAAGTTAAATAGCAGAATATGTAAGCATAATCGTAAACAGCCTTTGCAATGGCCTCTCGTGACCTTTGCGTCGCGCGCGTTCGCATCACGCAACAGCTGAGCGGGGCGCGCGGGGCGGTCGGTAGAACCACACGTTGCTGAAAGTGTGATAAAATATGATCCTAATAAACAACAATCATTTAATGTTACACTTACATATTAAATCTTTAAATGTTCGAAGTGTCCGCCATTTCCATTAATGCACAAACTATAACGTCTTATAATATTATTATTTAAACGTACAATAAAGTTCGTGTTTGACGTAATACATCTTAACTTATTGAACGCCAAAATTATTCTATTTTTAAGTTCGACTATGTTATCGACGTCTGTCGAGTAGACTTCACCTTTTACAAACCCGCACAAAAAAAGTCCATCGGAGTGTGATCTGGGGACCGTGGTGGCCATCGTACTGGTCCAAACCGACCAATCCACTGCTGCCCAAACATTTCGGTGAGTCGCTCTCTGAACGACGTTACTGAATGTGGAGGAGCTACGTCCAACTGGTACCATAAATACCGAAGATCGGCTAAGGGTAGTCCTTCGGTATATTCAGCAACGGGACCGGATAATATGCCCAAGAATTTCGCTGCGTTTAGACTGCCGTCAATAAAAACAGGGCCGATAATTTGGCCCCTGTCTATACCAGCCCACACATTAACAGAGAAGCGGTACTGATGTGCCGACTCCCGAATCAAGTTGCTGCGTTTCCACGGGATTCCCCGTAAATTAAAATCATGTCAGTGTATTCTGACGCTGAGTATGTAGAATGT
Source organism: Calycopis cecrops (assembly GCA_001625245.1). Classification (NCBI taxonomy): domain Eukaryota; kingdom Metazoa; phylum Arthropoda; class Insecta; order Lepidoptera; family Lycaenidae; genus Calycopis; species Calycopis cecrops. Next base: position 97,818 of record LUGF01039113.1, on the reverse strand, counting down.
GGCATGATTATTATTTTACGAACTTACAAAATATTTAAAAATTATACACAACACTAACTTAAAAACTCACTAAAGTGTCTAAATCTAATACTAAATACTAATTAAAACACTAAAAATTACTTATTTTGCGTCTCCTGTTACATAAAAAAACACTATCACTATTAAGTTGGTGTCTTATCACAATTTATAACTAACAACAACAAACAACGATATTACGAAAATAAAATACGCGGGTGCGAAATAAATTTCGGCTACGCGCGACGTGCAGTCCGAACGGAACGTGGATTCGTACTAAATAGTAATTACATAAGTCGTACCGACAAACCGATCTATTTCTATCTCTGTTACGCCTAATACATTAGAATGAGGTAAGAAAATTTCATGAGGTATTTTCACATCAATGTCTACGTGCGAAGCGGCAACGTCGCATTATTTGTAACATTTCGGGGTCTATGACATTGACCACCTGATCGCTATTAGATACATAGTGTGCATATTGAGAAAAAACTTTAAAAAATTCCTGTGGCTAAACTATTGCTCCGATTGATCTGATTTTTGTGGTGTGGCTTGGAAATGATACACTAAATATGTGGTTAAATTTAATGTCGCGTATACATTTCAACCCTGTATACTTGTACTTATTTTAAAATTTGTCCGGTGACCAAAATTTAAACCTGTATAGGTAAATCGTCTTGCAAAACTTACAATCGCATCCTTTCTTATATTTTATTTGAGAAAGAGTGCGACATATATAAAATACGTAGCGTGGAATCAAGAGTCGCTAAAGTAGAGAAAGTTGCCCAAGATATACTTACTCTGCAAGCTAACATTGAAAGGATTAATCAGGAAGTGGAATGTCAAGCTCAGTAGTCCAGAGTAAATAATATAGAAATAAGAGGCATTCCTCAAAAAAACAACGAAAACATTTTTGAAATTGCCAAAAATATTAGCCAAATCTGCAACTTGCCAATAAAGAAAGAGGAGATAAATTATATCGCACGGGTACCTACCCGATTACCTAACAAAGAAAAGTCAATAATTGTTGACTTTCACAACCGTTATTTGAAAGAGGAATTAGTAGCCTTGGCTCGGAATTCGAAGCGACTCACTTTATCCAACCTAGGTTTCGGTTCCGACTCTGCTAAACAATTTTACATAAACGATCACCTAACGCAGCGAACAGCTTCATTTAAAATATATATACGAAGATGTCGTGTATTACATGGAGCAGCCGGTGTAACGTTCGTAAAGGAGTAGTGCATCATCCACGGCAGAATTAAGTTCGATTTGGAAACCACGCCACGAGTCGAGTTGGTGGTAAGGCATCAGACATATTAATAATAAATAATATTAAAAAATAAATGACTGAGAGCGATATAAGCAAAATATGTACAGTGGAATACAAAATGCCACAAAGCCTGCAGCTCGATGAAATAGAAAATTGTTGGCCACGATGGCAGAGATTCAAACAATCTTTTAAAATTTTTATATTAGCTGCTTGCTACGAAGGATTGTCGGAACAACGAAAAGCGGCAATATTATTAAATTGCATAGGGCAGGAAGCTCAAGAATTATATTTCAATGTGCTTAAGGGGTCCGAGTCAGAAAAAAAAAAATCTCGATATAATAATCAAAGCATTTGATGATCACTTCAAACCGAAACAAAATGAGGTGATTAATAGTTACAATTTCAATAAAAGAAATCAAGAAGATGAAGAATCTTTTGACGCATTCTACACAGCTATAAGAAAATTAGCTGAAAACTGTAATTTTGAATCACAGACAAATAAAATGTTGCGGGATAGGATTGTAATCGGAACAAGAGAGCAGCGCATTCAATAGAAATTGCTAGAAATTAAAGATGGGGCTGAGGTTCTTGCGATGGCAACAGTTTTCTTGGCCTTTTTCTTTAGCATTTTACATGCAACCCTATCTTATTGCGTATGTGTGGATTGCCAGATTTTAAAAGCTTTCTACTTTTCTTGTATAGCTGTCTGGACTATGTCACCCCACCACCAAGTGTCTTTAAATAATTTCTTTCCCGGCTTCGTACGACCCAAGATCTTATTTGCTGCATTTATTATCCCAAAAGATACCTGTTTCCACATAGAGTTCACATCGCATCTCATATCAATAGTTAATACTTCAACTTCCTTTTTAAAATTCTTGCGCCTTCTCACTTTTAAGTAGCCACGACTTAGTAATTTCTGGCACTTTTTCTTGTTTAGGATTAGACTTTTGTCGGAAGGTCATGTCCATAACTACGATAGGATGCTGTGAGATTACGCACTCGCCAGTGATCACCTTGCAATTTTTGACTCTACCTATGTTTACCCTGTTCATTAAGATGCAGTCTATCTGAGTACTATAAGGGTCACTCTTATAAGTTATTACTTGCTCCGGTTTCTTTTCAAAAAACTGTTGACTATGGCCAAGTCATAAGCCATGGCGGTCGACAATACCATCTTTCCAGCGTTGTTTACGCATTCGTAGCCATATCCTCAATGCACCTGCCCGAACGCATTGCAACTCGTTCGTATGTGGCCATTTAGATCTCCATTCACAACGAGTGCTTCTTTATTGGGTATCTGCTGGAGTGTGTCTTCAAAAATGGCTCTATTATGTTGTCGAGATGTTCTCGCCTGACAGCTATAGCAACGCCATTTCGTCCAGTTAAACCTGTGTACATGATTTTGTAGCCTTCGCCGATATTTCGCGCTTTTGAGCCACGCCATTGTGTCTCTTGTAGACACACAAAGTCTATCCTTAGCATGTGCAAAAGCTCCACTAGTTCCTTCGTCCTTCCCGATAGTGAGCCGACATTTAGTGTTGCAAAGCGGATTTTCAAGTTTTGATGAGGGACAAACGTCTTTAACCGAGCCCGTCCTTTACTCGGTAGCCTCGCATATTTATCGCAGATGTAGGGTGATGTGTCTGCACGTCGTTTTGCGGCGACGCCCTATCCACTATATGCACTTTTAAAACTTGCCTTTTCATTTTCGTTTTTTAAGAAGTGGTTATATGGTAGGTTTATTAGTCCGGTGACGATTGCTATCTGACGCACCAAAACCGACCGGACGGAAAACCCATTGGATAAGATGTTGATATCCAAAGGCGCAGGTGTTTTAATCCAACGCTAAATGTAATCTAGTTATACCGGTAGATACTCGGTCGCCATTGTCTCGTGCGATATGCAGCAGGGAGCATCGCGATGACTGCGATAGACATCGCCGATGGCTATTCGCACGAACCACCAACGCGAGCAGGTGAGGTTGACATTTGTTGACACAACACAATGGACGTGTCATACGCAGCTAAGCAATAATCAACCTCAAAGTGATAATGCACTTATGGCCGCAAATTGTACATATTAACCACAACATCCTAGAAACATTTTTGTCCTTAAGCGAGAGTTGACCGAAACCTACTATTGTACGATATTTCTGTAACTTACAATTAATAAAAAGTTTTTATTTGGCATTTTTATACAAGTTTTAAGGAAAAACACAACATATTAACTACAGCGACAAAAATAAGTTTTGCAACCCAGTTTTTTGATATAATTGCAAAAAGTAGTGCCACTAGGCTGTCGCAGCGGCACAGGGCTCGGATAAGTGAAGCATGTTGCACCGGTCATGGATATTATGATAAAAATCTCAAACCATAATCAATTCTGAAACCATATTAAATATATTTTTGTCGTCTAGTACCCGTGACCCTTAGATACGGTCTTAGCACGGAGCCAGGCTAACATGGTATGATATGTCCACAGATATTATTATTACACTGCATGCTTGTATCCCAATTGGGCCGGCACGAGACGGACGTAAAGTGACAGCTGTGCTGTCGCGTTTCGTGGTGTAAGTCAGAAACCGCTGGCCCATGGAGGTGGCAGGAGAAGGAGCTCCGACTGATCGTTTGCGCCCTACACCATAAAAAATATTAGGTTAATGAATTATATATTATTATAAAAACATATTTCTTTTAACTCGAAATAAATTCCTTGTTCTTCTGACGTGTGAATGTGTCGTAAGTAAAAGTTTTTGAAGATGGTTGACGGTCCTTCGTAAGTAATTTGCGCGGTACTCCATTTTGTCTTGTCAGTGAAGTTCTGAAAAATAGAAAAAAGAGGCTAATAATTATCTAAAATTACATTGAAAAATTCAACTGTAAATATACCTTTAACACTAGAAATGCCGATAATTAAGACCGCTACCGTACCGAATTTGCCCCATTGTATTAATTGCACAGTTTCTTTGCAGATTACATGAAAATTAATATTTAAACTATTTATTATATTTTACTATTTCATATTTATTTATTAATTAAAATCAAATTCTTACTCCTTAACACTAGAAACACGGGAAAAGTAACTTGCCAGGAAAGACGGTCAGGGGTCATTTGACTCAAAATATAAAAATAGTAGTTTATGCAACTGTCATATAATGAAGGGTATTAAAACACGAGTGGAATTTTTGAAACGAGCGATAGCGAGTTTCAAAATAGTTAACAA
>LUGF01039113.1:6012-17431 GCA_001625245.1 Calycopis cecrops | reverse complement strand
TCATCGGCGTACAAAAGGAATTTAGAGTTTTTGAAGCATTTATCAATATCATTGATGTAAAGTATGAATAGCAGTGGACCGATAATTGAGCCCTGGCTTACACCCGACGTTACCTGTCATGTTTTAATATCTATAATTCGCATGGACCTGAAAGTTTAGTTTAATTTGTATTTTGTATTTTTCTAGTTAAATGCGTGTGTAAAGAAACTACAAAAAATTTAATATAAAATTTTAACAATATACAATATAATATTGTTAAAATTTTATATTATAGTATTTTTTCGTAATAACTTACCAAGTTACACTAGTCTAAGAAAATTACAAATATATTACGAATTGAAATAAAATTTCAGATTTCAGTTAAATGTGAAGTTGCCGAAATCAACAATCGCGGCCGTGAGCAACTTCACGCGGGACTTGGTCCTGCCCGTGGCGTGGTTCGAGGAGGTAACAACAACAGCAACATTATTTATTTAATAATAACAATTATTTATTTATTTTCTCACCACAATACACATTTTAATACAGTATTTAAGAAGTACAAAATAATAAGATACAAACTAGACTTTAGGGGCCTGTATTTCGGATCACCATGTCTCCACCATTATTATTAAATGCACTATAAGAGAGTGTCAAGTAATTTGGTAATTAACAAATAATCTTTTTAATACTCTGTGTACAATATTGCGGTAAGTATAAACTAGATTATTTAATAGGCAGAAAGTAGAAGCAAAAAGAAAAAATAAATGTGTGTATACATGTGTGCTAGCGTGACTGTGTGTGGCGTGTGCGTGTGTGAGTCCAGAGTAAAGCTGGCGGATGTATGTAATGTTATTGTTTTGCAGTATTTTTCAGTTTCCTCGTAATTTAATTCCAAAAGCCATGTGGTTGCTTTTATTTTACATAAGTTTTTTTCCATTTTATAAATGTTAAGATGCCTGTTTATTTTGTTGTACAGAAAACCGAGGTGACAAAAGAACCGGTTAGAGAAAGTAGTAGAAAACTAATAAATAAAACGTTCAACGGAGTTAAATCGTCTTTTTGTGATAGTCATTTTTCGTGAGTAACGAATGTTGTTTTAAGATGGTATTAAGAATAAAGAGCTGACGAACAGTTAGTACATTCACCTTTTCATAAAGAAGCTCTGTGGGGTAGCGAAATGGAAGAAATGAGGATACTTTCAGAACAGCTCTTTGGGCGCGTTCTACCTCTATTTATGTACTTTTTGGCACCCCGCCCCAGATGGTGATGCAGTAATTGAATAATGACTGCCTCATGGTCTAGTGGTAAGCGTGTTCAACCACAGACGTGAGGTCCCGGGTTTGAATCCCGGCTCGGACAAAAATTGTTATTGGGAGTTTTCAATTTCTAATAACAGTTCGAAGTCAGGAAGTTGGCGGTGATACACCCCCGTGCCTCGGAGATCACGTTAAGCCGTCGGTCCTGCCTCTGATTTCTCACCGGTCGTGTCGGACTGCTGTCCCATCGAAATATGAGAGTGAGGGAATAGAGAGTGCACTTGTGTCTGCGCGCATACTTGTGCATTATAATATTATGTCCTGCGCATCTGGCTCGTCTCTATAGAGACGGCCGCCGTAGCCGAAATCGGCTAGGAGGATATTATTATTAATTGACTAGGGACTGGAGTAGAACAAGGGAAACTGTTCTAATTAGTTTCGCATCTGCTACATGTCTTAAAGTTTTAAATATCTAAATCAGTTTCCGTACTCTTGTGCTAAGCAAGTCAATATGGTTTTGGAATCTTAGGGTACTATCGATTACTACTAATTGAATGCAGGTTTAGTATGTGGTTGCGGGCAAACATGATCTGTTACGAGGGTCACTCTAAAAGTTTTTAGAACTGGCCACTTGCAATCAATATAATAAAAAAGTAAGTTCGAATTTTGAAAATGGAACTCTTTGTTATATTCTTGAATATGGATTTTATTCTTTTGTCATTTGTTTTACGTTTTGGCGGCAAATTGAAAATTGGCGTCAGCATGAATTTAACGCGAGAAAATTTTCGTGAAATGATTTTTTATGACTTTCGATGTCATTTAAGCCAACAAGAAAGTTATAATAGACTTCGATTGGCCTTTCACGATGAAGACATCTAAAGACGAGTGGGGGGCTTTTCACTGTGGTTCTATCGAATTCAGCGATGTATTGATGTGAATGGACACTATTTTGAAAAGATATAATAAAACTAATAACTTGCTAATTTGCTCAGTTTTTGATTATCTAAGAACTTTCAGTTTGACCCTCGTAAGTTATTAGGCGCTGTAGCAGGTATTGAAGTATTATTTTTTTTTAAGAAAACTCAACATAGGTAGTTTTGTCTGCGTTTAGTGTTAGTTTATTTTTCCGTAACCATATTGAAGCAGAGTTGAAGCCTGACTGAGCACACGAATAGGCTTCTGACCAAGAGTCGGAGTTAAATAGTAGAGCAGTATCGTCCGCAAAACTAATTGGACCTTTATGGAGTTTGAGCGTGCCCAGAACGTTTATATAGATGAGGAAGAGGGTCGGGCCGATCATACTACCCTGCGGACAGCCATAGGTGACTGACCGTTCGTCACTAGTAAACTCACCTATTTTCACACACTGGACACGCTCGCTCAGATAGTCTTCGAGGAGTTGGAGAGGTGTTCCTCTAATTCCCATACTCTGCATTTTATTAATTAGGAAGGGCACAGACACCGTATCAAAAGCCTTGGCAAGGTCTAAAAATATGCCAAGGACCTTTTGACCCCTATCCAAGTTGGTAACAATATAATTGGCTAACTCATGTACAGCATCAGACGTTGACTTACCGGACCTAAAACCAAACTGTGTGTGGGAGAACAGGTTGTTTTTCTCTAGGTAGTCTACTAGTCTCTTATTTAAGATCCTTTCTAAGATTTTAGACATAGCTGTACAGCTATATGTCTAAAATTGCTAAAACCTATAGCTGTACTTCCAGTACAGTATAGCTGTACTTCCAGTACAGTATAGCTGTACTTCCAGTACAGTATAGCTGTACTTCCAGTACAGCTATAAGTCGTCCTTTTTCACATCATCACCCCAATGGGCCACCGAACTCTCACAACCAACAGTAGCCCACCTCATTTTGGTCTTATAGTTCGTTTTCATTGTCCTATATCTTTGTCTATAATTTTCAGTCCGTAGAAGATATACCCGAGGGCCTTCAGCCGATGATCCATGAGAGAAGAGAAGCTGAGAACGTGCGTGAGGGCCTGACTGTGTTCTGTAGTTTAGCCTTCGTCACGTGCGCTGCCTTCGTTTTAATTATAATGTTTAGAAAGTGACCGTAAACGATAATCTCGATTCTAGCGGGAGAAGAATAATTGTTCTATTATCAATAATACTATAATCAATGTCCTTGTTGTCGGAAGACATTTGTTTACAATATTGTGTAGGCACTGTTTGTAACATTATTATTATTATATTAATATCCTTTTTCGTCCCATCAATTCGAAAAACTCTCATTGGTTTGCCAAAATGTGCACATAAAATAAGTGTTTATGTTAGAAGGGTTTCGCAGGGTAATAATGAGATTTGAATTTGGAACGCTAATGTTGGTTTAAAAATTACAACCAAAAAGATGAACTAAAGACCAAAGACGTGCCGGCCGCACGTTAGAGTGCAGTACTCACCGCGCGGTGCGGATAACTCCTTTGCCTTTTGGAGACAAATTAAACAACAAAACAATAAATTTAGCTTTCAATAATTGCACAAATGTAAATATAAAATTTTAATTGTGTTTCAAGTACATAATTTTATTATATCTACTAAAAGCAAAATGTATTGTAATAATAAACACGATTTACTTATTTGTTTTTCTTATAGATAGGGATGAAAAGTAGAGTATATCCCGCGGTCGCAAAATATTTTTACCCTAGGGCGGCGTTGGTTAAATCCCTCGCTACACTCAGGATCTTACTCTAGAATCCTTCGTTCCGCTCTGGTTTCAAAATAGCGCCCTCGCCTTAAAAATACTATTTTACACCCTCGTGATATAATCTACTATTACTTTCTACATAGAATATATTATCATTATGCATGCTCAGTTTATATATAGAAACAGTTTAGTAGTAAGGGCGGCGGTACTGTTAATTATTGTACGTCGTGCAGTAACCCCGCGCGCTAAACAAGTTCCTCGTGACTTTATTAACATCAAAGATTCCAAATATTTGTTTGATTTTGTGTAAATAAATAAATAAATTCATTCACGAAGTTGTTTAAATTAGTTTTATTTCAACTTAATGATGACATCCTTGAAAATAATAAAATCTGTAATAAATTGTAACAAACGCTGTTTAACATGTTTGAAAAAAAAATTTTCGTATACTCGTCGTAAACTTATTTTTAATAGTTTTGAATTAACTGTAGGCACTTTAAGTATATGTGGTTTCATTCAATGCCTCTCGCTTGTATCAACCTTGTATAAATATCGATTGGTGTCCGTTAGACTCGCTAAAACTCAAGAACGGCTGAACCGATTTGACTAATTTTGGTTTTGAATGAATTGTGGAAGTTCAGGGGAGGTTTAAAAGGATTTCGTATTGATAGGAATATTATAGTAAAAACAACAATTTAGTTTTCCCATAGAAAGTATTCCTACTCTGTCAAACATTTGATGTTCGTATTGTCGTCCAGAAATCAAAAAAAAATTTAAAATTGAAAGAATAGTTTAAAATAAATATCTGAGGGCTGATTTTTCATTCCTTGGATAAATAGGTGGATAACTAACTATATATCAGTTAATAATATCTGTGTGTTTATCAATTAAATAAATATTTTCGATTTTCAATCGTCTGTAAAGTAAGAAACAGTTATTCTCTCCTATGTCGCCGACCGAAGTACTTTGGCCAGATGTCAGGATGAAAATCTGACCCCATTGCACGCTTCCGACGTTCAAGGACTGTTCTGTCTGTTCAGAGACAGCCGAATGGTCTCCAAGGAGGAGCAGTCTGGCTTTTTAACCGAGACCAACCTGTCGCTGCAGGGATCTTATTATCTGTTGATCCGATATCCTCTAATTATAACGGCTGAAGGCAGGAGCTTAGTCTGTATTGCTATCTCGAAATAGGTCTATGGGCCAGTCGGCTCCTAGGTATCATACGTAAATGTATTCCCCAGCGTCGAAGAAACCGGCCCAGTGCGAGTCGGACTCGACCGAGGGTTCCGTACCAACGAAAGGTGTCTCTGTGACTTTTTGTAGCAGAAAAAAAATGTTTGTTCTACGACTGAATTTTTATTGAATTGGTTTTAATGGATTGAAATAAAAGACATGTTATCTTGTTACGGCTGTATTGCGGACGAATCTGTCAGAGGTATCGATGCGGTCGGTACATGTAAAAAGTAAAAAAAAATTCTTATACTACCGACGAAAAATGCGGCGCTAATAAATAATGTACAAGCGCGCATGTATTTATACAAACTGGGCCCGATCATCTTCCCCTGCGTTGAGAGATTCCTTTCAATTAATTAATATCTAAGAGTGGACAAATCCGGGTAAGGGGTATTCTTAGGCAGCCTTTGGTGATGCTCACATCAGCCACACGCCGTCAGGTCCGGGGAGGAGATGAAGAACTCTTCCAAGTCGCCAACATAGCGGAGACAAGTTTTCCTCTCTAGGTAGGACTAGATCTCCTGTCTTCAAAACTGGTCCATCATTAGTTCGCCATTTGGTTCGTTGTTGCAGCTCTGAGATGAATTCTCTTTGCCAGAGCTGCCAGAAATATTGCCTTATTTGTTCAAGACGTGCATAACGCTGTAGTGAAGTGACTTTCTGTTCTACTAGCGAAAGTGCAGGCAGTGCGGTTTGGACGCCCAATAAGAAAGTGCCCTGGAGAGAGAGGGAGAAAGTCGTTACGATTAGAGGATAAGGGACACAATGGACGACTGTTGAGGATAGCTTCCACTTGTGCAAATAGTGTGCTTATCTCTTCGAAAGTTAAGTGGGTGGTGTTATCCATTACACGTGGGATATGATATTTTACTAACTTTACGCCGGCCTCCCATACACCGCCGAAGTGAGGAGCATAAGATGGAGAGAATTTAAAATTTCTTCGTTACTCGAGAAATCCAACAACGGATTTGAATTTAATTAAAAAAAAAATAGCAGTTTCTGTAGCTGCTCCTACAAAATTGCGAATCACAAAATATTTCTAGCGGCTCACCACGTCTAGCAATAAACCGACGTAAGGTCATTATGAAGACGTGTTTAGTCAAATCGCTAACAGCCTCCAAGTGAATGCATTTGTAGCGGAGGCACAAAAATATACACAAATAACTCTTTACTACCCTGGCTCCGTGATACCGTTTATTTAGTGTCATAAATGGACCCGCGAAGTCCATGCGACGTTGTGATGGCAAGTTTCCCATGAACGGACGAAGAGTTTTGGCATGTGACGCACCTTTATACTGTGCTTCTAGCCAGTTTTCCACCATTGATAAGCCATATCTGATCTCGCACAGATGCAAGCAATAATTGTGGTCCTGCGTATAAATGATGTAAATGGCAATCTTCGAAAATAAGTTTGGTGAGATGATGAGAGGCAAGTAAAAGTATGGGGTGCTTTCTGTCGTAACTTAAACTAGAAGCGTCTAGGTATGCCTAGTGATTTTAAATAATGTAAATTGTTCGCAAATTTTTGCCATTCTAAATGAATGTTATCGGGGACGGGACCGTCGCAACCTAATTTACTAATTCACAATTATTGTAATAATAGTTTAGCTTTGATTATGCATGGACTCAATAATCATCATCGAAGATAATATTAATCTTCAAGTTAACACATTATTTATAGGTATATGTATAGAGACGTGTAATTTATCTGTATTTGGATTTCATCCGAAGCTTAAGGTATTTAATGAATTGCTAATGCTCAAACCATCATTAGAGTTGACTAAATAAGACTGACAAGTTGCATTTGAATTACATCTATATTTTCTTAAATTGAAACCTCCCTTCTTTAACGCCTTGGATATACATTTTTGTATATATAAAAGTCCTTCTTCATTTGCGCCAGTTATTAGGTCGTCGACGTAGAAGTCGTGCTGTATTATGGTTTTTATGTTATTGTCCCCGCACTCTTCCCCCAGTTGTCAAAGGCATCGAGTACTTAAATAGCTGGCACTTGAAAAACCGTAAGTGGCAGTATTCAAACGATATGTTTCTATAGGTCGTGACTCATCTTCTCTCCATAGTATAAGTTGAAGGTTACGGTCCTCCTCATGAAGTATGATCTGGCGATACATTTTTTCTATGCCCCCTGTAAGAAGATATTTATACTGTCGGGCTCTGATCAAAATGGAAAAAAGAGAGTCTTGAATATTTGGGCCTTTGAGCTGAATGTTATTTACTGATATACCTGCGAGCGTGCGAGCCGATGCATCGAAAACTACTCGCAAATTAGTTGATTCGCTGTTAGCCTTAAAAAAGCATGGTGGCATAAGAAGTAAGATATACCTAAATTTTACGTAGATATTTTTTCTAGATGACCTAGTTGCTCATATCCTTGAATAAAATCTTTATATTGTGCCTTTATAGCTGGTTGCTTGTTTAATCGTTTTCCTAAATTAAGAAAACGCCTTTTCACTAAAGTGTAAGAATTGCCTAACACATCATCAAATGCCTAACACGTTTTAGACAAAGGGAGCCTGACACAAAACCTACCCGTGGGCAAACGAAACGTATTATAAATAAAATGCCTTTCGCACTCTTAGTCGGCATTAGATAAAATTGGATATTGTGGGACTGATTCAAGTTCCTCGAGTGTTGATAATTGTGAATCTATTGTGTTTAAATATAACAGGTTAGAATGACATTGATTACGATTATTTACATGAATATTATTTGTAGACATAGGACCCGCGATCAACCACCCTAGCTTGGTACTTATTAGTTTAGGATTATTAGAACCCAGAGACCGCTGCTCAGGGCTTATGATGTCCCAAAATATATCGGCGCCGTTAATGATATCTATAGGCGCGGGTTGATCAAAAGTCGGGTCTGCTAATTGAATGTTTTAGGTAGTTGTTGAATGTTGATTGATTGAATAGGAATCTCTCCTGTGAGATTCTTTAGTACTAAACACGACAGTATAATACTAAAATCTTTGTGGGTTATGAATTGAATTTCACGTTGCACGACTCTGTGACCTCATCACAAGGGTTGTTCCCAATACCTATTACATTGATGGAATTGATTGTATTTAAATGAAGTGACAATGATTGTTTAAGGGATTGAGTAATGAATGATGATTGACTGCCGCAGTCTAGCAAGGCGCGGACACTTTTGTTTTGGTTTGTATTAGGATTGGTTACTTTGATTAATGCCGTAGATTTGATTAATGTGTTGCTTCGAAAAAGTAGCAAATGAATCATTATTATTGTTATTGCATTTATAATTGTCATTAACTACACTGAGTTGTTGAATTAGTTTTATTTAAAGTGATGTGCAAAAAAGTGATAAGTTTTTTATTACACTCACGGCATGGTCCTAAATTGCATTCTCGTAATTAATGACCAGATCTTAAGCAATTAGGACATATTAAGTTTAATTTAGAAACATCTATTTTGCGTTCTGCAATGTTTTTGTTTAAAAATATAGGGCACTTGTATGTTCGGTGGTCACTTTTGCATATGACAGTGATGACACAGCGATAATGGATTTGATTAGTGGATGCATACGATTCGAATTGACGTTCACTGAAGTGATTTTTATAAGTAATTGGCATTGCAGGTCGTAAATGATGATAATGATGAATAGAACGTTAATGAGGTAATGCCTTTTCTGGTTTATTACGTTTTAAACTTTGAAGTATATCGGAACGATCAGATTAGAATTTATGAAATTGTTTGAGTGTGGATGCATTATCTAGTGCTTTACGATGCTCTTGTCACTTAGCCGTCGTAACATTGTCTAATTTGGAGGATACCATTTGTATAACTATCGTGTCCCACTTGTCAGTAGGTTCGCCTAGAGTGGCTAATGCGCGAAGATTTTTTGTTACATGGTCGATTAAAAAACGTAGTGACCTTTCGGATTTAAGGACCACAGTATTTATATTAAAGAGAGAATTAAGATGGTGAGTTATTAGCTGTTTTTTGTTGTCATAGCGCTCACAAAGTAAAGTCCAGGCGTCGTCATAATTCGCCTCGGATATCTCAATATTAGAAACTACCGTGCGGCATCGCCCTCCAATTATGACACTAAATAATAAAATTTATGGATCGGTTGAATTCGCTTGTTATTGTGTATAAGCGATAAAAATGTATTACGAAAATCTAACCATATGAAGTAGGTTCCATCAAATTTGGTTATCTGAATTTGTAGAAGCTTAAAGTTGATGTTGTGATGATCATGATTTCAACAAGAACGTTCCAGAACATTTCGATCATCGCGCGGCAAGCTAGAATTATTTATTTCCGTTTTGTTATTTTTAAATATATGTAAGGCAATTGTAAAACAAAAATTCGATCAATATTGTCACGTTCCGCAAGCTCGCTAGACATATTTTCCAAATTAAGTACTTCTATTCGAGATTGCAAAATATCAAATTCTGAAAGTTTCTTAAATTTATCTATCTTTAATTGTAATTCGCTAATCTGAAGGGACGACAAACTAATAGAAGAAATAGAATTTAGATACGTTTTAACTTTAGTTATACGGGCCTTCGTTGAACTACGCCTTGCGTAAAGGTCCTTCAACTCCTTTGCATTTACTGTTGAAATAGTTTCGGTCATTGCGACTTATATCTTTTATAACTTTGAACTATTACAAGTATCAACTTGGGTAACTAGTTACATATGTAGTAGGCTTCTAAAGTCTGGAATAACCTGCCGCCGCCAATAAGAGACCTTAATACCGTACAAACATTCAGTCGAGTTCTGAAGAAATTTTTAGTAGAACAGCAGCGGAATATTAATACGGGGAACATATCTATTATATAATTTATATAACTATACTTATTCTATTTATACTATATATATACATAATTGTGTCTGTGTAATTGGTGGTGGTGTGTGTAGTCATAAGTTTTTATGTGTACATGTTTATAAATTTTGTGTTACATTTTATTATTTACGTTTTTTTTTCCATTTTTAATTAGTTTTTTTTTCTCTTTGGTTTTAATTTGTCGCTTGTACTTTTAGGCAAATTTATGAAATGTGTAGACGCTCGACAACCGTGATGCAACTCATTGGTTTGGTTGAAAACCGGTGTCAGGTGATATGTTTATCATGTTCACTTGACTTGTGACGAACCAAGCCAATTTGACGCATCCGAGAGACGCACAGCTTTGAAATATTTATATTATTGTTGTGTAATGTACATGTCTGTCTCTTGTTTGTGTTCAAATAAATGTCTTTTCTTTCTTTCTTTCTTTCTTTCTAGGTAAATTTTGAACATAATTTTGTTGAAAGCCAATAAATTGGAAAGAAAATTTAATAAACGCAAGGAAGTGAATAGGCCAAATAAATAAATTATTAAATCTCACGCTCTTCAATCCGTCGCTGTAAGGGACATCGCCGCGCAGCCGCGTCGCTCGCGAGCCGGCCGAAGTCGCATGCGCAAAGTTCCAAAAACCCGAAATAGTCGGCGAATAAATGAATATTGTCTTCCCGCAAATGTTTCATGAATATAAAAGGTTTGATAGGTGTGTCATACGTTAATCGGGATATAAAGACTATTTATGCAATTCAGCAATAATAATGATGAATTGAAGTAACTTTATTGTGTAAGTTATATTTAATGACTTATGTCGGCTTGTAATTGGATAAAATAAAGTTAGGTTAGCTAGTAATAAACTGTGAAGTTTTTGCACTGTTGAATAATTACCCAACGAATATTGAATGATTTATACTATACATAGCCGTAAAGAAGCTGATTGATATTTATATTTTATGATGTTATTATGAATCAAAGAAGTATAAAACATTTACCAAAGTCAATGTATGTAGATAACGCCACGTGTTGTTTCGTTTTAATTATTAGTAAAGGCACAATACAGTCCCTTAATACACTTAAATTTGATATTGGTGACGCTGTTGCCGCTGCAGTCGACCTTCGCGGAATTGTTCCACTTTGCGTCCGCGTACTGAAAAAATATCACAAAGAATAAATAGCGTAAGCGTATGTGCGTACGTGAGTATGTAAGTCTGCTTGTGCATGTGTGCGTGAGTGTGCGCGAATGCTGGTAGAGCCAGCACTTGTAAGGCGGTAGGATATTTCATTAGGTAGCGCGAGGTAGAAACGACGATAGATAGGAGCGCTACCTCTAGTAGAGCCATGTCGTTGTACGAGAGGTCCAGCTGCCGCAGGTCGGGCAGCTCGCGCCAGTCGCTGCACACGTGCGTCAGCTGGTTGTGGCCCATGTACAGGTACTGCAGCCGCCGCAGCCCGCTGAGC
>LUGF01039092.1:0-10677 GCA_001625245.1 Calycopis cecrops | reverse complement strand
TTTTTGTTTGAGTCCATGTGAAATAGCGTGGTGCTTGTGAATAAAGTAATGTTCGTGCAAAGGCACCAAAATCATCCACACGATTACACAATTAAAAAAATTCAGAGTGTAGTTTTAGGTGGATTTATTGCACGATCAATTGCTGTCTCGTTCGTGAAAAATACACGCTGATCATTTTCAGGACGGACGGCTAACTGAACAACTGCTGGATCACGTTTATGAATTGGAAAACCAAAGAAACGCTAAGCAGCTTCATTGGAGCTGATGTACCGACCAATTTGGTTGTGCGTTATTTCATCGTTTTTATTCACTGTAGGAGCCCTCACACTAGTATTTTTCACTCTAAACACAGCCATATCACAGCCTTTATGGATATACTTGCAAATGTATTTGATGCTCTTTACAGAACTGCAGAACTCAACATTAATATGAGCATTGTATGTCTTGCTCAGCAGAGGCGAATATGGCACCACCCAAAAGTTGTCAACATCAATGTCTGTGTTGCTGATATTTTTAATAAATGATTGTCCGTCATTATCGGGATTTCTTTGACGATATATTGGGTATCCGTCGACATCTGTGACCGTATCATTAGTAAAACCTTTAGGGAATATTTTAGTACATTTTCCATCAGCCATGCAAGGCGATTAACTATTAAGAGTACCACATGGACCATGGATCATGTTTGTTGTAACAATATCAAACAGCAGTTGGTCAGTGGATGTATCTGGAATTTCCGCAGAAATGATACTATCGATTTCTTCAATCCTCGCTTTTGCCACTCAACCGAATACATCCATCCACATGTGGGACCGAATACATGAAATTTAGAAATGAAACTTATTAAAGACTTATACTTTTGTCTGAAAACACGTCCTGTAATGTCATGGCAATGTATTGCATTTTGGTCAGGCAATAGCAAAGATGCAATCTCTGGCTATTTTGGATTACATGTAAACGTGATAGATAAACATGGTCGTTCATATTCGCGCACGAAAGTCAGAGCATTCTGTATATATTCTTGCATATGTCGTGGACTGCCTACGTACGATGATGGTAAAATGACATGCAATTTAGGCGACGTCGGCGTTGTTATTGATAGCGTTTCGCAAATGAATGTACTCTTCCGCACGCAGCTTTAGTTGATTGTATCGTAAGTATCATAGTCGTTCGCCCTCAATCTTCGCGTACATGTCGACCATGAATTGTTGACACAGCTCACGACATCGTAGAATGACGTTGTCCAGGCCGCGTGGAATCATTAATCAGTACGCATAATAACCCTTCGAGCTAATGTTCTTGTTTGTTTCAGCTCCTGTAATAATATATTCATAAAAAATAATTTAAATAAATTACGTTTAATAATTTAATTGTTTTGTTAAATGATTAATGATCAAGTTCATAATAAATAAAGTACCTGATACGGGATCTCGTTGTTTTATGTTTATGCAATACCCGGCTTGTCCCTACCAAAATATAAGCGGATATTGGAGAGCGTCATATGAACGATGTGTATCAGCAATGAACTGACGATTATTATTTCTTCTACGAATCACAATTTCTCGAACGATAACGAACCATGATTCCAGCAATGTCATCAACGACAGGTGCGTTGAATCTACGAATATGCTCTCCAGCTGGTGTTTTATCAGGATTAATGACGAAAGCGTGATTATCGCTTTGTAATTAGTACATGTGTGATTTAAATATTTTTAACAATTCATTGTGCTCGTTCAATAGAGCATCCAGCTCGCTGACGATGCGTATGTCATAAAATGAATCAAGATTATTACAATCACAACGTACATTCACGCGATTGGCAAGTGCGCTTCCGGAATCCTCGCCGCCCATGAAGTAGATTTGTAAAAAATTATGTGGTTCGTTTAGCATTGGCAGCAGTGAGCCTATTTTATGATAAACTTGGCCTCTGATTTTGAATGTAGAATTCTACATTGTATTGGTGTGGTTTGCACTAGTATTTCGAACTATTTCTGTTGCTCCGAACGATGTCATTTGAAAGTATGAATTGAATGTTCGAATTGACTTCAAGAACACGTTAGAATCTGGATCCGAGACGATAAGTAAAACGTTCAATGGTTCAGGTGGTGTTTCAATTTCAGGTAGTTGCACTTTTCCTGACGCGCAACACCTCCCAGCTGGCTCATTTTTTAATTTCCGAGCATGACAATGCGGACATTTTTTGTCCGTAGCACCAATTACCACTTTTGATGAGAACTGGAATACTAGATGCAGGAATTAATCAGGTGTAAATGCTCGTTGTACCTGTTATCGTTGTTGATCATTTGTTATGCGTCTATTGACTGTGAAATGGTGTGATTGTCGTTGTTCTAATCTTATTACTTCATTGCGTTCAGCTCTTCTTCTGACTCTTCTTGACGAATTGCGCGATTCTGACACGTGCATCAGTATTTTGTTGCTGGATTTGTTCTTCGCTTTACCAGACCACTGGCAGAGGAAAATGTGGATGATAAGCAAGAAATGCCAGCCATCTACGATCTCGCCGGAACCAGAAGGGTGGATCCTGAACTTCCTCCAGCGCAGTTTATAATGACAGTCTTCAACAGTCGCTGTTCTACGGGGGGAGGTGTTACAATAGCCTGACCCAAGGGTATCAGTGTGCTCTCACCTTAACTTTAAATCACATCATGTAAATCATGTATATAAATAAGAAACTCAGGTGTGCCCACAGCCTTATTTCACTGTGCCGCACACGGTGAAAGATTTCAACATTATTTCGGCGGAAACACCGGAGACAGCAGAAAACGACCACCTCATCGGTGGCCGAACAGTGGAAGCCATTCATTAACTACACATCAGCTATCACTCTCTTTTTGTTTATATAATTTAATTGTAATAATTATTTAATAAAGTATTATAAGTAAGTTGCCTTTTTTTTGGCATCTGCGGCTGCAATAATTGTTAACTAGGTTGTTACACTAGCCTAACCCTAGTAGGTATATAAGTGTGCCCTCACCTTAACCTCATATTAAATCATTATATTAATTATATTAGAAACCCAGTGTGCATACAGCCTTATTTCACTGTGCCGCACACGGTGGAAGATTTCAACATCATTTCGGCGGAAACATCGAAGACAGCAGAAAACGACCACCTCATCGGTGGCCGACCCGTGGAAACCATTCATTAACTTCACATCAGTTAGGGATCACTCTTTTTAGTTATACTCGTAATTTAATTGTAATAATTATTTAATAAAGTATTATAAGTAAGTTGCCTTTTTTTTGGCATCTGCGGCTGCAACAATCTTAACTGGCGCAGTTGGTAGGATAGTACTCGCGGGTCGGTTCGCGAGATTCGGGATTAACAATCATCGCGACGCGTACCACCCGTGTGGTCTACAACTACTGCAGATCGAGTACTATCGAAGAATCTACGAGAGTTGCAGCCAAAGAGGGAATCAAGAAATAGATTCGGCTAGAAAAATGCGCAAGTAAGTACCTTGAATTTCTCAAGTTCCTTACCCAAACCTATCCTATAAGTTTTATTATATTTAAGTATTACATATAAATTATATCGTATAATTTTTATGTGTAATTTGTAGTTTATAGATATTCAAAATTTTTCATCCGAGAGAAATTAGGAATAGTAGGCTAAGTAGTAATATTAGATTAAACTCAAGTAGGACTAATTTAATTGACGAGACTAGGAATTTAACAGAAAATATGACTCAATTCGAATTAGATTCTATTTATAAATCCTTGAGGATGTTACCCGAGTTTGATGGGAACCCTCACATTCTGACTCGCTTCATTTAACGCATATGTGTACTGAACCAGGACACGAATTAGGGAATTTGGCGCTAATTAATGGCATTTTAAATAAAATTACGGGTTCCGCAGCTAGATTAATAAATGCCAGTGGCATACCACAATCCTGGCATTTTTTATGCCCTGCCATAAAAAATGCCCTCATAAATAATTTCGCCGATCACCGTGACGAGACAGCTCTTTATAGTGACCTTTCCAGGCAGACCCAGGACTCTAGCACACCACAGGAATTCTATGAAAGATGTCAGAATCTTTTTAG
Source organism: Calycopis cecrops (assembly GCA_001625245.1). Classification (NCBI taxonomy): domain Eukaryota; kingdom Metazoa; phylum Arthropoda; class Insecta; order Lepidoptera; family Lycaenidae; genus Calycopis; species Calycopis cecrops. The sequence goes on along the minus strand of LUGF01039092.1, from coordinate 6,609 downwards.
CACAATTATGACATATATATCACTGCATGAAATTGTACCTACAACTGTAATCGCTAAACGAACTTTATACCAAAAAACAACCAAAAACCATGACGATAACGACTACAATTATTATAGTGACTATACAAGTTATCATCCTGACGATTTTATATATGAACAAACTGACTACTTACCTTCCGATAATTATGAACATTACCCCGAGCCAGTGTCAGTGGAAGAAATCGAAAACCCACAAAGCGCTGACGACATAAATTTTCAGAAAGATCCGAAATCAGACAAGCCAAGAATAGAACTCTATAATGATGAAACAGATTCCATAGCTGCAAACTTATCAGAAAAATCTTGTAACTCATTAGATGAGTCTAGAACAATAACGGCAAGCGAATCCTCTTCAAGGACTGCTATTGCCCACACTAGCGACGAAGAACCGATATTAAATATTCCTATAGCTGAAGATCCATTAAATAGATTTACTAGGCAGATCGTTTTTACCGTAGTTGGAGATATTAAAGGTCGTCCTCTTATCACGAAACCCTTTGAAAATCATACACGAACATCAATAGAATTATCAGAATCTAAGCTAGAAGAAGACGTTGTTAATTCCGTGAAAGAGTATGTGAACCCTAAAATTAAAACCGGTTTGTTAATAAATCCATATGAAGCTATGTACAAAATTATTCCTATAATGCAGAATTATTTCAAAAATTCGTCTATGTCCCTAATTCTCACTAAACGTGAAGTTGAAAATGTTCGTGAGTACCTCAAGCAGCAAGATTTATTTAATAAATACCATATAGGCAAAAAAAAAAAAAAAATTGTTGGAACATCTACCTTACATCATTCAGCTTTAGATCACGCCACCGTACGCTCTCTCATAAGTAAACTGTCCTCATTATATGGCAGTGAGCGTATCCTTAATTTAGATATAAGAGAATATTACGATATAATTAAAGTAGGATCATTTTATGAAGGTAGCGAGATAGTTTTAGTTTATAAATTTCCGATAGTTATATCTTACATTTATAATTTATATAAGTTATCTACAGTTCCCAACAAATATAATAAAATCCTATCACCCACCTTTCCGTTCCTCGTTATCCATGAAACGGAATTCAGGTACATAGAGGCTGAATGCCCGAAGGCCAGCAAGTGGTATTTATGTATAGAAAAGCCGAACCCTCTATATCAACCAGAGGACTGTATTCAAAAACTAATAACTACGCAGGAGCGTAGCCCCTTCTGTAAACCAATCACTATAACTTTGAACCACGCTGCATATGAAGAACTAGATGAAAAGAATTACGCGGTCAGTTTTCCCCAATCAACGAAGGTCCACTTGTTCTGTGCACAACACTCATATGAAATTCTTCACGGTAGCTATCTTATCATCATCCCTAAGAATTGCTACATAGAAACACCACAATTCACCTTATTCAATTCCAAGGATTGTTTAAAAGGATAAGCACTAAAATTATTAAATATGCCGAATTATACTACTGTTCATCGAAGCTTACAGCCTACACTCACCCTTAACTCAGTGAACCTAAAAACCCTTCAAGAAATTAATTATAGAATTACCATGCAGCAACCAATAAAACTAAAAACCGAAGAAAACTATGGTATCTATCATACTACGATACCTATGTATGTTACTATAATATTAAGTACATGTGTCATTCTTAGCGTGTACTTTTGGAAGCGGCGTTCCAGACCATTGGCAGAGAAAAATGAAGACAATAAGTTAGAAATACAAGCCATCTATGCTCTCGCAGGTACCAGAAAGGTGGATCCTGATCTTCCTCCAGCGCAGTTTACGACGCGACGACAGTCTCCAACAGTCACTGTTCTACGGGGGGAGGTGTTACACTAGCCTAATCCTAGTATATAAGTGTGCCCTCACCTTAACCTCATATTAAATCATTATATTAATTATATAAGAAACCCAGTGTGCATACAGCCTTATTTCACTGTGCCGCACACGGTGGAAGATTTCAACATCATTTCGGCGGAAACATCGAAGACAGCAGAAAACGACCACCTCATCGGTGGCCGACCCGTGGAAACCATTCATTAACTTCACATCAGTTAGGGATCACTCTTTTTAGTTATAATTTAATTGTAATAATTATTTAATAAAGTATTATAAGTAAGTTGCCTTTTTTTTGGCATCTGCGGCTGCAACAATCTTAACTAGGTTATCAATATTATTGGACCCTGGATGACTTACATATAATACACTTCATGGAGTTTTGAAAAATAAATAAAAAAATAAAAAAAGGAATATAATTATACTTTACCAAAAATCTACTGCTGGTTCGTAAATGAAGCACTGATGGAGAAAAGAACCAGCAAAGAAAAACTCAATCTTACAAATAATAAAATATAAATGATGATGTCCTCCGTGAATGAACTCGGATGTGGCTTGCAAAGCCAAATTTTGTATATAAAACTTACAGTATGACGAGAATATAACGTAAAACATCCCAACACTGGGCAAACTCGACCTTTTATAGTGGAGTCAATCGCTATCTACCCTCGTACTATAAATTTATTGCATTTATTTTGTTTAATTATAACAATAATAATTAAACAAAATAATATTGAGTAGGATGCGGATGTTGATGATGTACGACTTAACCCTAGCCCTGTCCTGAGAAGAACCGGCGAAACAAACTCAGCGGGCCTCATTAATTAAAGATTTATCTAAAAATATAAACTAATACATTCTTGATTATATACAATACAAAATATAATTTACATTTATTTTTGTATAGAAGTAGCCTGGGAGGAGGGTACTAAGCCCAAGGTGTGGTATATCTGTCATAATAATAATTTGTAATATCCCTTACCACACAAGCGTTCTATAACTCCTTTTTTTAAATTTGTTGATTGAAAGTTTTTGAACGCTTTCTGGGATCTTATTGTATCGTATATCGTATAAATTGACCCCGAAAGGAATTCTTTACTCTCCTCAGTCTATGAAATGGTACATCTAGTTTGTGCCTGTTCCTAGTATTTCTATCGTGATTAGCATTTATCGTATTGAATTCAATAATATTCTTTCGTACATACAAAACATTTTCTAAAATGTATTGAGACTTGAGAGTGAACAGTCAGTATCCCAATTTCCTTAAATTTATCTCTAAGTGATGTAGTAGAGACTAGTTTATACAGGATGATTCACGTTAAAGTGCAAGCCCGAAACTTGGTGAAATTAGACAGAAAACTATCGACCAAAATGGGTCTAAAAAACTTCTAAAAAAAAACTATTTTTTTTATCCGCCACTAAACATTTGATTCCCGAATTTTGACCTCTATGTGTACAAATAAATTTATTCCTCCCAAACTAGCTGACCGATTTTGATGAAATAAACGACAAATCAATGCAAATCAATGAGGTTAAAAGAAAAAAAGAGACAACAAAAATGGCTTTAAATACTTCATTTTTTTAAATACTTGTGAACAAAATTACTTTTTTTCACTGTTTTTTTAAATCAACTCAAATTTCTATGAAATAAACCCCTACTTCTTGATTTGTTTTATAATTTATTATTATTCTTGAAGAATAAATTAGCTTTCAAAAAAAATAAACATTGTATCTCTAAAAATACAAGTGTTACGAATTTTTAAAGTTGAGTACTCAAAATGGGCAAATCCAGACCCTTTTTTATTCCATTGTTATACCGGTGTCCGGCTGCTGTTGTATTTAATGATTGGTCTGTGTAACGAAACAAAATAAGCTTCCTGTGAGCTTATTCCGTTTTCGTTGCCAGTTTAAATAAAACAAAAATTAATCAAAAATAATGATTTATTTTTTATTATTAATTATTGTTGACTTAGATTAAGTTTTCGAAATGTGCTCCGCGTTGTTGCAAACACATTGCCACACGTAATGATGTGTTGTGTGGCCCTCCGTATAAGTTGCGGTTCATTTTTTAATTCCTCAGCGCACCTCATGATGCGGTCGTTAAGCTCAGCCTCTGAATTCACAGGTGCACTGTACACCTTTTGCTTCATGTAGCCCCATAGAAAGTAGTCGAGCGGTGTCAGATCGGGAGAGCAGGCTGGCCTGCCCACTGGGCCTTCGCGCCCAATCCAGCGATTGCCATAATTATTATTGAAAATTGCACCTGGAATGACGTGGTCCTCTTCAGATGTGGATTATCATGTGTCCACTTGTGCAAATTCCTAGCGTTCGTGATGCCATTCCTGTTGAACTTCGCCTCATCCATCCATAAAATCTTTTTTAAAAATTGTGGATTGCGACGGATTTGTCGTTGTAGCCAGATCGACATAACACACCTCGATTGAAAATCCATATCCCCGTGCAAATCTTGGACTTTTTGATAATGATATGGATGTAGACCTTCTTTCTTCAAGATTCTCCACACTGAGGTTTGTGATATACCGCTAAACACCTCGTACTTATTGTAGGAGTGGCAAAACGGTACTTAAAACCGCTTCTTCCATCGCTGTGTTGATTGTAATCGATTCTTGTTCACGTCTTGTGTGTTGTAATCCAAGTCCGAAATCGGAGAGCTTCCGGTGAACTTCCTGGAAGTTCCTTGCCGACTGCGCAAGTTTGTTCGGAAATGCGTTGACGTATGCCGACCAAGCGACTGTTGTGCGTCCACCATATATTCCATAATAATAATGGATGTCAGCGATTTCTCGCGGGGAGAATGCATTTAATCGCGGCATCTTAACCCAGCACAACCACGAAAACAGTCGAGTAACGTAACAAACACTCAATAACAAAAACGTAACTAACAGTCAATAACAAAAACGTAACAAGTAGTAAATAACGAAAACTCAACGAAAAACTGTAACTTTAATGCGAGAATAATACGTCAGCAGCAGCGATGTGACCGAAGAGAAATGGCGACTGCCGGACTTACCAATACCCCTTTCCTTTGCCCTAAGTATTGAACACAATAGCAGCCGGACACCGGTATAACAATGGAATAAAAAAAGGGTCTCTACCTGGATTTCTGGTTGAAGTAGGGATTCATAAATCATGTGAACTTAACAAATGACTTAATTTACTTATTTTTTTAAATTTAAACACAAAGAACAGTTTTTGGCGATATTTTGGTAAAATAATGGGATTCATGAAATTTAAATTTTATCACTGTACTGTGTACTGTACTGGGGCCATATGTTCAAAAGTCCCAAGTTCAGTAGCGTGTGGGTCCTCCTCTGCTCCGTACGCACTCCCTGAGTCTATTTGGAACACTTTCAATAAGATGCACTGTGTTTTGTTCCGGTATTTGCTCCCAACACAATTTTAGTGCGTTAATTAGCTTTTCTTGACTGTTCACGCTGCTATAGTTTTCTTTGAGGCTTCTTTTCAATTGATCCCATACATGTTCGATGGGGTCGAGGTCAGGACTCATAGCTGGCCAAGGCAAAACTGAAATATTGGCATCAGAAAGTGCATTTTGTGTGGTACGTGCCGTGTGAGCGCGAGCGTTGTCTTGCGTTAAAACAAAGTTAACGCCAATTCTTTGTGAATATGGAGCAATATGAGGGCGGACTACTCGTTCGACGTAACTAGCGGCAGTTACGGTACCTCCATCTAGAATTACCAGCTCTGTTTTGCCTAGCAAGCTTATTCCACCCCAAACCATAACACTTGGACCCCCAAAACGGTCAGTCTCGTGGATGCATCGTTCTAAAAAACGTTCTCCTTCCCTTCTCCACACACGTACTCGTCTGTCGTCACTATAAAACTTGACTTTACTTTCGTCCGTAAAGAGTACGGATCTCCAGTTATCCATTGTCTATTCCAAATGTTCACGTGCGAACCTTAAGCGCGCTGCACGGTGAGCTCTTGTCAGTTTGAGCCGAACAACACGCACTCTGGAACGTTGGCCATCTTCGTGGAGTCAATTCCGAATAGTTTGATCGCTCACTTGTCTTCCAGTAGACTGCCGTAATTGATTTTGTAAGGCTCGGGCGGTGATTGTACGCTCCCGACGGGCAGTTAATCTGATATATCTGTCTTCCTGAGCCGTCGTGGCTCTCGCTCTTCCTGATCCAGATCTCCTAGCAATACTTCCGGTCTCTTGATAGCGTTCTCACAGGTTTCGGATAGCTCGTCGGGACACTCCGATGCTTATTGCAACAACTCTCTGAGAGTTCCCTTCCTGAAGCATAGCAACTGCTCTAGCTTCAGTTTCCATGTTCATAAGGCGACGAGGACCAGGCATATTGATTAGAACTAACGCCGTAATGAAAGGAAATGGTTTACCAAGTAAGCTTCAACAGCAACGTTTAGAATACGACTGAGAATGCGAGCGACAAAATATGCATTTAATCACTTTTTTTAGCCCTACACTTTATTTGACTACCTACTTGAGAATGATGTTAAATTTATAGTTAGAAACTTTAGTTCAGACTCATAAATATGTCAACTATACGTTTAAGTGCTTGAATCATGTTACGATAACCATACAAAATATTTATACACAAATTTGTAGAAGATCGTGGGGTGGGCCCTATTTTGTTTTGAGTAGTTTATATAAATAAAAATAAAATAAAATAGCCTTTTATTCTACCACAATTACAACATGCAAAAATTATTACAATCATCATTTATTATAAACT
>LUGF01039091.1:0-10097 GCA_001625245.1 Calycopis cecrops | reverse complement strand
ACTCGTCAGTCCCGAGTCCTCGCCCAACGAACTCTAGTAGCACTCCCGTGAAATGTTTTTCTCATCCACAGCATATTTTCAGGACCGAAGAAAAAACCTCTGTTGTGACGCATTATCGTTTCACTGAGTTTATTTTTCGTTTCCCATTCATAACAGTTCAAAATAAATAACACTTCAATAAAAATACGTACGTAATTGTCGTCGTCGGACACTGCTACGCACGACAAACCGAATGGCGGCAGGTTGGCTTCCGTACAGCACGGTGCTATCCACAAAGGAGCCTCGTTCAGATGCGCCCAGCTTAGTATAGCTATATCGTTGTGGTTGCCCTCTGAAATGTAATACTTAGATACAGAAGGTAGTTTTTCTCTTGGTATGCGCCCATGTGGTTGGCCCATGGGGTTGTCAGTGCCTTTTAGTGACTATCAATGCCTTTATTTCCTTTTTCTTTCCCCGTTGTACTGCCGGATTTTTTGGGGATTTTATAGACCAAGAAAAGAACACACACCACACGAAAGGTGACAACACAGCTTTTACTTTACTGCAGTGTTATGTGAGAGGTACTACTCCTGTCGAGCAGGCTGAAATCAGCAGTAATGCTGTATCGCACTACTTACAAAATTGCAGATCCGATACGACTTAGAAGAATTAACGTTTTGTAAGTGGAATTTTCTTCGTTACTGATCGAGCCATTTTAGAAAACCGAAAGTTTTCTTTCTTCATGTAGGTAGCTAGATTAAGTAATTTTTAAAACCCAACAGCCCAATCAAATGGGAGCGGCTAAAGGCCTGATAACCCCCCGGGGTATCTAATTAGGTAGATAATCCTGGCCAAGTGCAAGTTGTACTCGCACACTGAGATATCCGCTCCAACGGGTATTACAATTTAAAGGCGGAAAAAGTTAAGTTTCCAAGCGATTGCACTCGTTTCGTATGAAATGAACGATATACATACATATTATAAGAATCAATTATCTTTTTAATTATAGTGATCTTTGCCAAATTTCATAATTCCTATTTAGGTAAGGAATAACTTACAACTCTTATTAGTATCTAGTGCAATATTTATTAGGTGCGCGGCATAGATAACACCTATATATAAAGTGGGAGGTGCAAGGCACAGTAATACATACGTCATACAGTCTATCATAATTCATATGGCATACCACAAGTACCTATGTGGCGTCTTTTTGACAACCGTCACCAATAACAAGTATGAGGAGGGTTTTTTTTTAAGCACGGAGGCCTAAAAACTTAAAAATACTTGTGTACCCACCGGCTCTATATCCTTCGTGAATGATCGCGCGACGCGCCTCTATGAACGGGCCTCTTCTGGTGAACCGCAGGTACAACTTCTCGCGGACGTAGTCTTTGATGCAGGAAGCAGAAGTGAGGAGCGCTCGGAAGTGTTCTGATATGTACGTGGCGGCGCACAGGGGCTTGGATGTGTCGGACGCGCTGAAACGGACGGTTTTGAACTTATAATAGAGTAGCGATGGCGATTACTACTAAAAGAATGGGCCAAGTGCGAGTCGGACTCGCGCACGAAGGGTTCCGTACCATTATCTACGAAATCGAGCAATAAAATCACGTTTGATGTATGGGAGCCCCCCTTAAATATTTGTTTTATTTTAATTTAATTAAAGGTTTTTTAAAGACAATATATTATAATTTAATATTCTGTGAATATTTCAAGTGTCTACCTGTTGCCGTTGTCAACATCGAGCAAAAACGAGCAAAAAAGTCACGTTTATTGTATGGGGACCCCCTTAAAAATTCATATTATTTAATTTTTTTGTATTTGTTGTTATAGCGGCAACGGAAATACACCATCTGTCCATTCCATTCCATTCAACTGTCTAACTATCATAGTTCATGAGATACAGCCTGGTGACAGACGGACGGACGGACATCGGAGCCTTAGTAATAGGGTCCCGTTTTTACCCTTTGGGTACGGAACCCCAAAAAAACTACTAAATAAAAAAATAGTCGATTATTCCGGTTATTCGATAGCAATCGATGTTATTCGGTAGTTATGAGCAGAGAAGTTCGGCGGGCGATTATTACTGACAAGATAATCGCATTAACTTTAACTGTTAACTTCTGCTATAACTTTAACTTTATAACTTAGTAGTACGATTGTTATCCGATTTATCGAAAAATCACGTCGAGTACCTACTAAATCGACAATTGAATGCGCTATAACAATATTTTCGATTTATTCGATGGTTTTTTGCAACAATCGCCCAATGCTATAGTAGAGTTGACAGCCCTGTCTTTCAAAAGATAGGCTTCGTTAATGTTTTAGCTTTGTTAAAAACACATAATAAATGGTAAGAGGTAGTGCCACACTGCATGCTTGCACGCAGCCGAATTGGGCCTGCACGACCGGGGAGGTGCCTCGCTTACACAAGACCGGCGTAAAGTGACAGCTGTGCTATCGCGTTTCGTGCGGTGTATAAGTAGCCGGTGGCCCATGGAGGTGGGAGGAGAAAGGAGGGCAGCGCGTCTGTATAGCCTCGATTGCCCTCCTATATCACAAAAAAAATGCGTTGAAAACCAGGACGCACTAATGAGTATATCAGGTGTGTAGCGAAAATTACTTAATTTATCATCAGCAGCAGGGAGAAGACGTCCACTTCTGGACCTGTGCCTCCTCCAGACAGCTCCACATGTCGCGGTCGCCAGCTACTTGGATCCAGTTCCCCGCTACCTTGACCAGGGCATCCGTCCACGGGGTGGGAGGCCGTTCAACACCACGTCTTCTCATGCAGGATCTACGGCCTACCTACAAAACCTAAGACGTAGAAACACCACTTTTACTTCTTGCAGTCCATACGTACCGGTAGACCCAGGCCCTCCAAGGATACTCTCCCTGCAGCACGCTCCGTAGCCTCTCCCTGATACCCCGAGGACTGCCCTCCGGGTTGATTTTCCCGCATTTATCATTCTGTCTGCGAAAGTAGTCTAGATTATATTTACAACATAAGGGACAAATGAGTAGCTGGACATAGGCTTCCCATATCTTACTAATATTATAAATGCGAAAGTTTTTATGTTTGTTTGTTTGTTTATTTGTTTGTTTGTTTGTTACTCCTTCACGCTAAAACTGCTGAACCGATTTTAATGAAATTTGGCACAAACATACATGGTAACTTGGATTAACGCATAGGATAGTTTTTATCCCGAAAAAATGCTCCTATGGGATGCCTTGAGATGATTTTCTATTTTCCACGGACATCGAAATTTACGCGGGTGAAACCGCGGGGCGCAGCTAGTATAGCATATGGTCTTCCTCTACCGACGGTTATGATTGTCTGCGGTTTGATAAATTTGCAAGGAGAAATAATAAAAAATTATTAGGTTTTGCACTATCAAGTATTTTAGGAAATATATAAGCACTCCAAATGATTTTAGTTTGTTTTATTTTTTCCCTAATATATGGTTCTTACCCACAGTGTATTCAGGCACCAAGCAAACTACTTCTGAAGTACTTCAGGGTAAAGTCATAGCAAGTTTACGTGTGCATATTGAGAGGGTTATTAGGCGTGTGAGGGAGTATACACTATTGAAACCTCATTCAGTGGTAAACTATAAACATGTACCGTACTTAGACGAGATTGTTATGATTGTCTGCGGTTTGATTGCAAGGAGAAATAATAAAAAATTATTAGGTTTTGCACTATCAAGTATTTTAGGAAATATATACATACTCCAAAAGATTTTAGCTTGTTTTATTATTTCCCTAATATATGGTTCTTACCCACGGTGTATTCAGGTACCAAGCAAACTACTTCTGAAGTACTTTAGGCTAAAGTCAGCAAGTTTACGTGTGCATATTGAGAGGGTTATTAGGCGTGTGAGGGAGTATACACTATTGAAACCTCATTCAGTGGTAAACTATAAACATGTACCGTACTTAGACGAGATTGTTATGATTGTCTGCGGTTTGATAAATTTGCAAGGAGAAATAATAAAAAGTTATTAGGTTATATCAATATTTTATTACTTTTTTGCACTATCAAGTATTTTAGGAAATATATACATACTCCAAAAGATTTTAGCTTGTTTTATTATTTCCCTAATATATGGTTCATCATAATCTACCCAAATAATGTGAATGTTTTTTGTTGTTTCAAATAAGGGATCTGCAACACAGAATAGTCCTTTGCTTTTTTTACAAGCCATCATCTGGCACATTATTTGGGTTTTAAATTTTTCTGTAACCATGTTATTTTTTATATATGTCTTGACTGCTTTTTCTAGGGCATGACGGACGTCAATCTGTGGTAAGCCACCATATGATTCATGTAAGCACTTTTTCAAAAGTTAGGCATCCTACCTCTACCATGTTTGTACATTTATGAACTAGTCAACTTTAAAACGTTATAACGCATTATAGCAATTTTAAAGAGGCACGCCACATAAATCCACGAAACAAAAGGAATCCTCAGCGACAATAGTTAAAGAACTAGAAGAAGAAGGCGCCTGTGTCTGTAACACAATTCATACTAGCACAGGCACAGACGACTCTATTCTCAATGTAGCAGCGTTCTACCTCATATTATGGTGTTATTTAATTGGCGAACTTGACATGGAGAATCTGTAGTTGACTATTTGGGAAAAAAACGTTATTGTATTGACCATAAATGATTTTTAATTAAAACCAGACTGATTCTCTACCTTTACTATCATACTTTCAATAGGCACAGTGGACACGGGACCACGTAAGACCAGGTTTATGGTATCCTTTCCATAACCATCATACTGAGTGGTTACCGTTTTGGAACCTAGTTACGAGTATATTTTGTAATTCTTCCTTTAATGTGATCTCAATAACCCATTGTGTGACTTTCACTAGCGTTTGTATTGTTAATATTATATAATTAGAAGATCTTAAAGAGATTTTGAATGATTGTAAAGTAACATAAATGTATCTATTATGTAAACAGAAGTATTTAACAATAATATTTTAAGGTACCATACCAACATACCTCTTTAAGATTTTATATTATATATATCAGATATCCGACTGGTACTTGTAATATTTTCATTACTATTAAAACTCCTCTAAATAGTTTTTCACAATATTTTGCACTATTTACTGACAATACTAAACGATAGTCTAGAGTTTACCGCCTACTGCACTAGGAAACTCGAAGATCTCTTGTTTCTGTTATCATAATAAAAAATTCAATGCTACTCCTGAATAGTAAATTTCTGTTAGTGAAATAATTTAATGTGATTCATCGGATCAGAATTTTAAAAGATACTTTAAAAACGTTAGAAATTTTACCGCATTATAACATTAGATTTTTATGTAAGTTGATATGAAATGAAATGAAATGAAAAAGTTTTTATTCAAAATAGAATTATAGAAATTACTTTTTCAACGTCAACAATTAAATCTACGACGATACTACGATATTGCTGGATATCGATTTGAAAAAATCGATGCATGTTTAGCAGCACGTAGGTAAAACGCAATATACTCTATCGTCTTTTATCACCTATCAGAAGAAAAAAAGTCTTCGTATATCCGATGGACTGTTAGGGCGATTAAAATATCATCGCCGTCAGAAGTAGGTCATTCCAAAAAAAAAAATCTAGTAGGTATGTCTCTTCACTTGTAACGATGGAAGCCGTGTGATTCAGAAAAGAGTCATTACACCCATTCTTGTCTGCGACGCCTTCTAAACCCAGACTGCAGAGATGGTAAAATGTTATTTCTCTCCAAGTAATGTGTCATCTGCAGGCAAACCACTTTTTCTAAGATTTTCGACAAGCATGGCAGAATACTAATTGGTCTTAGATCTCTCACATCGACAGGATTATTATTTTTTGGTATTATTTTTTGGGTACAGACACTTCACAAATTTTTTCCGGAATACTTATATCCAATGCACGTCTGCCAACTGATGATGATGATGATGACGATGATAATCATGCACCTGCGCCGTCCGTGCGCTGTTCGCAGTTGTAAATCCATTGATACACGTACCAGCCCTGGCGCAGCGCCAGGCGAACGGTATTGAGAGTAAACAGATTCTGTGATTGAGATTATACACAAAATCGTGTGGTTGAAGGTTTTTTGTTATCATGCAGAATGATAGCCAGTGATCGACTTGAATAATAGTGGGGGAATAATGATCTTGACTGAGATTAGGGTTGCCACCTTTTTGTCTCTCAAATAAGGTAGAACAAACGAGTTTTGATATATTTTATTTGCTTTATTAAACTATTAGCGATTTAGGCCGGCTTACTATTAAAGTATCAATTAACTATTCGATATTTGACTTTTAACTCCCATTAAAGTGCTTCTAATGTACTTATTATTAGAATCTGCGAAACCGTTTATACGATAGATTTGCACTGTACAACTAACTACAGGTTTGTCCATTGCTTGTTTTAAACTGGACGCGCGTCTAACACTCCCTAAAGATGCAGCTTTGTAAAACAAAATTAATATTAACATGTTTTTTCGAAACCACCGAGGCCCGCGGCTCCAATCGGCTCCTTTTTTACCTGGATATTTCAATCGACAGACGGACGGACAAGTTTAAACTGGCAGACTTACAAGTTATAACTGAATCTGTTGGCTAGTAAGACGTGAGTAGGCAGCAAACTGTGATAATGGCAGTTAAAGTATTATTGTTACAACTAGCTGCGCTCCGCAGTTTCACCCGCGTAACTTTCGATCCCGTGGGAATATCGAGATGAAAAATAGACGTTGGCCGATTCTCAGACCAATCCAATAGGCACACAAAATTTCATGAGAATCGGTAGCAATGTTAAAGAGAAATACTACTAATATTATAAATGCGAAAGTTTGTAAGGATGTTTGTTACTCTTTCACACAAAATCTACTGGACGGATTTTCATGAAACTTTACAGTACTATAGCTTTCATATCAGAATAACATAATAAGTTAAAATATAGGATTTTTTTATAATCTGAAATCCACGCGGGCGAAGCCGCGGGCGGAAGCTAGCTGTATTTAAATTTATATGTTCTCTACTACAAGCTGAAAGGCTTAACGAATTTTAAAGTAGAAAGTGTAGTAACATATTCGCTTAAATAACTCGAGAGACCATTTACTTATTGGTTGTTAGTAATTGTTTTTCAAGTTACTCTCTATGTGTGTGCCAAATTTCATGAAAATCGGTTCAGTAGTTTTTGCGTGAAGGAGTAATAAACAAACATACAAACTTTCGCAATTATAATATTAGTAGGATATCGGAACCTGAGGTGCACCAAACCAGTGTCACTTAAGAGAGTTTCAACAGTTTTTGAATACCATAAAATTACATGGCGTGGACTAAATATTATTTTATTTAACAACTATATTATATACCGCATTTTTACAAGTAAATAATTTTAACGTAAATTTGAGGTAGTGCGATGCTGCAACAAGAGGTAGTAGTAGGCAGCAGGAGCTGAATTGCTAATAATCATCATCATCAGCCTTCGTACTGTCGAACGTAGGCGTTCATAAAACAAAATTGCTGATTCTATTAGTCGTGCCAAATCATTTTAATATTATATTTTAATCTTATTAACTGCACTATAAAAAAAACAGTACATCTTTTCCTTTAAAGTACTATCAGAATTACAAAATAAAATAATATTGAAACGCGCTAGAGTAGCGCGTATAGATCTGTCGTAGCCGTTTTTCGGATGGGAGGACATTGCTAAAATTTTAAACTTAGCGAGCAGAAGATAATCAAAAGCATACTGACCATAAGAGAACAATCTTCTATTACGTGTTCAAACGCTTTTATCGGACTCGATTCTTGTGTGCGATGCTCTCCATTTGAAGAGTTATTTTAGTGCGAAAATACTTATATACATATAGTTTCATTACAGACTTAAATAAAATATAATAAAGAGGTAAACTTAAGCAGATGGTAAATACTTAAGCCAACTAAGCGAGCTCAAAAACGTAAATTTATATAAATATAATATAATATAAATATAAGGTAAAGCCCGTTAAATGTAAAAAATAAATTAAAAAAATTATGATGATTGTCTTATTAGAACAATGTTTAGTTGTGGACTGTTGAAAATGAAACCATAGAAGGATCGTTGGTTACTAACTTCCGTAAACATCCGCATCATATGCAGATGCGTTGACCTGCTCAATGCGCCACCGGCTACTCACAGGACGCACGAAACGCAGCAAACCTGTTACTTTAGGCCGGTATTTAGTGAACGTGAGGGGGACCTCCCCGGCCGTGCCGGCCATTTTCCGCTGAACATATAACCTACAAGTGACATAACATAAAAAATAAATCCGGTAAACAAGTATAGGCATTATGTATAGGCCCCGATAGGTTAACAAGGCATAAATAGGGTCAGCAGTCATGGTTTGTTTCAGTTGAAGTAGGTAAAATCCCACAGAACCTAGTTCCCCCTAAACCGCTCCGGATAAGCGCCGTAGATTTCCCCTACTTCAAAGTACACTAGTCCTACTGGCTTCAGCTACAATGCTACAATGACCTCTTATATTTTTTTATATATATATATATGTATAATAACACCTGCACTTTTTATCCGACTTTTGTTTATAGTATAAAATTGTTGTGCAGTATAGTATGAAAAAAATGTTTATAGTATAAAGAAGGCAAACAAGCAGTCAGACATTTTCATGACTACCGACGCCCATAGACATCCGCATAGAGTATATACAAAATAATGCGTGGCCCTCCTTCCTCCGACCTTAATGAGCCACCAGCTACTTACACGTTTCTTGTAAGCGAGAGGTACCTCGCAGGTCGTGCCGGCCCAAATCCCTGAACACGACCGACTGTATGCGGTTGAGCTCCTTTATGTTCTCGAAGGCCATGCGGCCGATCTGGAATGATGAAGAGAAAACTTCTTTAGCGTTAGGATAGGGAATTATGAGTATGTATAGTCAATGTGCCACATAACACAGGGGAGTGGAGTTCCCGCTACTTGTACTGAACTCTTGTGAGAAACTGGCCCATGTAGGGTGATGCGGATGTCTACTCTTATACTATAATTAAAAATAAGCCATAGAACCACAAGACAATGTCTATTATATTTTCCTTATTTTAGCAGGCTCAAAACTATTCGCCCCCGAAGATGATGCCACCTTGTCGTGGTGGGGGGGCTTGCGTGCCTCTATGATTCCCAAGGCTATGCCAGACAGGGCTACTCATACCGGTCAGGCTTGTGGTGGGAGGCTAGACAAGAGCAGCTTAGCTGGGAGGTCCTCCACCTGTCCCTCTGAATCAGCAGAGAACAAATAGGTGGCGTGCTCCTTTGGAGTATGGGGTCATTGCAATGTTATAGTATCCCTACTAAGGCCAGCCTGTCGCTAGAGGGATTCTATTGTTTGCAGATTGAGGTTTACTTAGTAGGGTCAACCCAATTGCCGAGCCCGACACTACTCGGTTGAGCCACACGGGCTCCTGGGTACCGTACGTAAATGTATTCTGCATGGGTTATACCTGTGACGTCATCTGATTCATATTATATTATATCACATCTATTACATTAGTTATGAGAAGTTTATTTCTTTTTCCCAACTTCCAGAGGCGCTGAATCACAGAAGATCTTCCACTTTAGTAAGGGGTAGCGCCATGCTGCATGCATGCATCTAGCCGAATCGGGATTCTCCGCTCTTCCACAGGACACAAACACTTGATTAAGTTAACATGTTACCATGCAGAGTGTATAATTGTTTAAATGGAGTAGGGCAACTACGAGCAAATGTTCCGTTGCTAAAATATTGTTAACTTTAGGAATTAAATGACGAGCTTCTTCACTGCAAAAAACTAAAATTCGAGTTTCATCATACATATAATCTGGTAAGACAAAGGAGTGAAACTTGAGTGGCACCTCTATTTTGCTTGTATTTCATGTCACCAACATGTGTTTGTACTTTGTCGCAGAATGACATTCTCTTTAGCAAGGATTCTGGAACCTTAGTGATCTTCTCCATCAGGACTCATTGTATAGCACAGGGTATATCCTGATACTACAAATAAGTTTCTTAAGTGTGAAGTTCATTTAGAATTAGATCCTCGGGCCAAATATCTAATTCCACATCAGTATCGGTATCATTGGTATCTA
>LUGF01039079.1:24138-36308 GCA_001625245.1 Calycopis cecrops | reverse complement strand
ATGTGACGCACCTTCACGCTCGCCTAATGGGGCGGGCAGAGGGAACAGTGCCACTTATGTTTTTAAGAAACATTTTTAAGATAAAATTTAAAGATTAATTGTTGTATGATTAATTGTTGTATAATTTAAAGATTTTTAAGATAAATTGTTGTATGTTATTGGTTAGCATTTTGTTGTAGGAACCTTAAGTCGTGCTTTTTCGTCGAGACAAAAAAACATTCGAAGCCTTTAGATAACCGACGCTGACATCTGGGTATTTCTTTTGGTCTTTGTTCGTGATATGTTTGACGATTATAATGGTTTTTAAGAATGTCATGGAAACAACGTTAATAATAGTCATGAAAAAAGAATCGAAAAACCTAACTGTTAAAAGGTAATTTATCATTTTGAAAACTTGTCGAATTCACCGAAGAGGTTGTCTCCCTCACTGTCAAAATAGTTCTCGCCGTTTGGGCGTACGTACCCTACGGGAGTTACAAAGAAATGGATGCATACAAACATAATGGGGACAACTTACATGATGTGTGCTAATGATAGTAGGTAATTTAGATAAAAAACTACAATATTGAATTGGAATACCTGTAAAGATATTCTGTGTATCATTACATAGTATAAAACAAAGTCGCTTTTCGCCGTCTGTATGTCTGTATGCTTAGATCTTTAAATTTACGCAAAAGATTTTGTTGTTTTTTTTAATAGATAGAGTAATTCAAGAGGAAGGTTTATATGTATAATAACATTATTTTTTAAGTCTGAAATCGAAGCGGGCGAAGCGGCGGGCGGAACCTAGTTGTAAATAAATAATACGAAACACTTCACTCTCCTTACGTAGTCGAGTAAAAATAGTTGCACAGCGGCTTATCAATTATCAGTTCGTTATTAGCCGGCGCGAAAAGGAAGTACTTACTTATTACATAACACGTTCGTGAAGTAATGAACACTTCACGCTGTTTGATCAGTTCCAATTTAATATCAGGCATAGCATTCAACCTTAAGAGCTAGTGCATTAGCTTCATTGCAACGGCATTGGTTGGATTTGGTAGATTGCAAAACACTAACAGTGTGTAAGAAGAAATTTCTTTGCGGCCAATTTCTTCAGATATTTAAAAAGCAAAACAGATTAGACTGTAGACAAGCGTACATCAACACACTGTCGAAACTGCTCCGAGACTGAAGTTTAGTACAGAGTTATTCCTTTTATGTTCTAAGTAAGCACTAAGAAATATTTTTTACAAATTCAACCCCTAAGGGGGTAAAAAGAGAGATGAAGTTTATTAATCACTAGCTGCGCCCCGCGGTTTCACCCGCGTAAATTTAGATCCCGTGAAAAATATTAAATCAGCCCATGGTATCCCATAGGAACATTTTTTTGGGGATAAAAACTATCCTGTGTTAATCCAAGTAATCCTCTATGTTTGTGGCTAATTTCATGAAAATCTGTTCAGCAGTTTTTGGGTGAAGAAGTAACTAACAAACAACCAGACATACAAACTTTCGCATTTATAAATATTAGTGGGATTTGTGGGATTAGTGGGATTAGTGGGATTAGTGGGATTAGTGGGATTAGTGGGATAGTAGGATAGGTACGACGAGTGTGACACCGCGGGGCTCAGCTAGTATATCACTATACTTTCACTGACAACGGCCGCTGGCAGCATCAGGTGCCTCGACCGCTTGTTTGCCTTCAACAAAGGTGCACAGTTGTGACATGTGACTTATTCAATTATTTCACGACCCAGTAAATACATAATACTTTTAAATGGCGACGTAATCAAGAACAAACGGGTGAAGGCGGACAGTGTACAGTCCGATCGACGTATTTCTTTTATAGTATAAACGACTCGATTTCATGACTACTGACTCCCATAGACATATCATCACAGAATCAGATCTGAATTATTATATTGCGGTTGCCGCCTCCAATCCCAGAATACCAGGAGAAACCTACGAAACGCGACAGAATAGCTGGCACTACTGGTCATCTCATTGTCATCTCTCAGTTAGATTTGGCTGCAATGTGTCTACATCGCGTCAAAAAATATTTGATGCGCTTTTTAGCCACACACCACGCTTTTCTTAAAACTGGCGTAACTCATCGTAATTTCTTGAGATCCATGCGAATGTTGCATGCTCCAGATGTTACAAAACTTCATTATTTTGACTAAAATAAAAAATACATTCAAAATAGGACAAAGAATATTATGCTCGTCTTTGGATTTTTTTTTATTTTCATATAATTGTAATTTTGCAATCAATGATAGATTATAGGTAGGAAATAATCCCGTAAGTAGGTGGTACTGTTTTTTTTTACTTTTCTCATATAAGGTTTGAGGTATCTTTCTTTATACCCGATCGCCAAGGAAGGGTATTGTTTATCTAGACTTTTCTTTGTAATAATTTATATGTAAAATTCCACAGTTATGTAAATAAACAAAACAATATATCATGAAATAATATTTCCTTTGTAGGATTTTTATGGCAAAACAATGATAACCTTAAATATGACAAAACAATGACATTTCAAAAATATTTCTTTCAAAGATATTTGGTATGAACGAGGAAGTACACGCCACAATGTAACAATGACAGGAATTTGAAAGGCGACGTTTGTGTGTGGTCGACTGTACCTTATCAATATTTTAATGGCGGACCACTTTTCAAACCATTGTCCAAGGTCTTTGATAACTTGTTATAGAATTATATTAACTCATAATTTCATATATATTATAGAATTATTTTAAATTCTAAACACTCCGCTCACGTGAAAGTACCTGCTGTCGCTATTGGTTCGGTTACGATTTTCAGTGGCTCATTAGAGACGGGAAGAATTTTGTACAAAAAATACAAAACTCCCATTGCTCCCTTGCTGAATTTCGAGTCCCAAGGTTCGAAGAGAGAGAATGTCTACAGAAGATATGATTTTGATACGTGGCATTTTCAGGATTCCCTAAAGTCCCTAAAGACTACACAAATTTGCGAGTTTGAACGAATCTGCGTACTCGCTGACTGCACCCTCACACTTTTCCTCTTGATACGAAATGCCCATACTTCAGGCACTTTTTTTTTGTAACTCAGGGGAATAACATATACGCACGCTATCCAGGAGCCCGGGTGGCTCAACCGGGTACAGTGTCGGGCTCGCAAACGGGGATGCACTACCGACTAAACCAGCGAGTGCCTTCAACTGCAATAATTGGAGAGTATAAGTACGAATTCGCACCCAAATATCTTGCGTTGTGTTGTCAGTTTGGCAATAAGGCCAAAGAAGGGCCTTAAATAAAACGACAAAAGATGTTAGCGCCATATAGGTAACGCTGAATGCCTAAAACGCGGCATGCATTGTTTTACTTACATACACGCATTACAAGATATGCATGGAACGCCAACGGTTACGGGTTCGAACCTCGCTCAAGCCACAATTATCACAAATTGTCATCTTTCGCTCCTAAGCAATTTTGCTCTGTACCACTACATTTCTTGATAAATGTCCCTGCGAGGTTCAAAACACCATGGGCAATTGGCGTCGCGTATTAAAGGTTTTGAAGGGAAAGGGCTAGAAAGTGATGTGCTAGAAAGCGACCTCGTTGGATGTATGCACTAAAACATCTAGCTTTCCTTCTCTAACTTATGTTTGCCTGGTCAATAATTTTATTAACGTCTGTGGACATTGTACAGAAATTTCTACTTAACCCTTTATTTAATTAAGTTATGTAAGGCCTCGCTACATGTATTCACGTGGCTGAATTGAGTTGGAACGACCACGGAGGTACCTCTTACAACGGGGACACCGGCTTTAGACCACTGAAGTAAAACTTCTTACACGAAACATAACTGGCTATACAATATGGCAGATTTAAAAAACCATTACAAAGTAATTATGTGTAGTTCATTTTGTACAAAATGAGCGCAAACACAGCTTGAATCGCTAATCAATTTCTACTTTTGCGACGTGCTTAGTCCGGCCCTGCAGCCGCTATTCTGGTACCACCGCAAATGGGCCGGGCTATGTAGGAACTTACTTTTAAGTTGGTACTTAGCGGAACATTGGTTGAAGTCTATATATGATACATGGTGTTGTAATATGTTCGTTAGGATGATGACACACTTGTGACGAAATATCAAGAGATAGTGCCACGATGCATGCATGCATGTAGCTGAATTGGGTCACAACGACCGGGGTAAGCTTACACGACACCTGCGTAAAGTGACTGTAGTGTCGTATTTCGCCGTGTAGCAGCCAGTGGCCCAGGAAAGTGGGAAGAGAGAGGATACATTTTAAAGATATAATATATTATAGAGATGCGACGCCCGCATCTGTATAACTACTATACGGATGTCTATGGGCAAGGTGTGGTGGTCATTAAAATAACTCCCACTGCTCGTTTGCCCCCTTATGCTATAAAAAAAATGTAGATGAGGTTAAAAGAAAACTGTGTCCACTCCGACACGCATCTAGAGTTTCATCATCATCATCATCATCAGTCTATTGCAGTTCACTGTTGCACATAGGTCTCTCCCTTAACACGCCACGTCTAGAGTTTACCCGTTAATAATTTGAATCTGAAGAGGGTCTGCAAGAGACGTAAGTGACACAGGTGAGGCAATCGCTTGTGTCGCTTAACACTTTAGTGTTACGTTAAACCCGTTATTCCAGTCATGAATTTACTAGTTATAAATTCACTTTTAGGAGTCCATTTTTTAACTAGTAGGTATTTATGACACACTGTTATCAAAATTATTTAAATTTATGCACAAGAATTTGACGAGCTTTATGGTCAGTTCAAACAGTAGAGACTTAATATAACATTCGTAATCCTATTAATATTACAAATGCGAAAGTTTGTATGTTTGTTCGTTTGTTTGTTACTCCTTCACGCAAAAACTGCTAAGCCGATTTTCAAGAAATTTGGCACACGCATAGAGAGTAACTTGGATGGACACCGATCCCGAAAAAATGTTCCTATGGGATGCCATGAGATGATTTTCTATTTTCCATGGGATCGAAATTTACGAGCGTGAAACCGCGGGGCGCAGCTAGTATTATATAAATTAATTTAGAGATTTTTTGTTTGTTTCTTTGTGTCGAATAGCCTCATAACCACTGGACCGATTTTAACCATTCTTTCACTAATAAAGAGGAACACGCAATTTTTTTTTTGACGTCCAACGAAGTGACCGTAGGTTATAAATAAAAAAAAATCGTGCCATAAAAAATGCAAGCTATAAAAGAAAGAAAGTGAAGACGATAAAAAGAATGACCAGATTGTAAGATACTCCATCGCGCCTTATCTATAGTGTATCGCGGCCGTAAAGGCGAGTTTCCTGCTGCCTCAGCACATCCCGGTGAAACCCGGACCGGTCGACACGCGGTGAAACATGTCTCCGTGTCATCTCGAGGAATTTCCTTTCTAAAATATTTACGACTTCGACCTTAAGACCAAAAAAATGTACGAAAGTACCTGTGTCTACTGACCCGCGACTTCTTTGGGCGTCAATAATTTGTTGAATCAAAAAACATGTCTCTTTCAAATCTTTTGAAAATGAAATTTTAATCTATAATACTAATAATATAAAGCTGGAGATTTCGATCTTTGAACGCGCTAATCTCTGGAACTGCTTGTCCAATTTGAATAATTCTTTCAGTATTAGTTACTCAATTTAGCGTAGCTATAGATTACTTTTTAACCGACTGCGGTAAAGAAACGGATTCACATAAACGGAGTTGCATGCTTCCGCTAGTGTCAATATGTGAAGTAGCCATTTAGTTTGAACTTAGTCGTTTGTTTCTGTACTTAAAGTTCATGGAAAATATAACGGGACACATAATCGGTACTTGTACAACAGTACAAGTACCACTGTACTGTAACTACAGTATTGTGTTGTAAAATATTATTCATTTTCATACTTAGTGTTTGGTTTTAAATTAAAAGTACTTTGTACCACAAGAAGGAAAGTTTCATTTCTCCCCGGAGAAGGGAAAAGAACCTTCTCCTACGTTGTACTACCTTTTTATATATTAGTAGGTACCTAACATATTGTGTTGTCTAATGCTATAAACATACCTAATTACCTATATCTAAAGCATTTTAGTATTTATGATATGCAGCTATTGCTTTTTTGTGCTATGTATACGAAGCTCTTAAAATATAGACTGTTAGTATACTGATAGAATAAACAGTTAGTTTTTAAAAAGGTTGCTATGGTCTTCAAACTGTAATGAGTACCTGGTAATAAGTTTGAGAAACCTTGATCTAATCGATAGTAATGTGGACAAAAATGCGGAATTTTATAGTTCACCGTTTACTATACCGGTCCTATTATGTTAAGTTTATTTTTAGTTAAATATAATAAAATGCCCGTGTAAATGTTAACTTGTCCGTAGATCCCACGATTTATGTGCGTATGACATAACCAGTATATTTAACTGTATTAGTAATTTTGACATTTTGTTATATTCTTATGCGACATCCACACTTGCGGCTGTATATAATTTCGTATGTTTTGCACGGGGATGTAATACAGCCATGATTTTGCCTCTGGATTGTTATTAGATATTGCAAATTTTGAAAATCTTCTTTGGTTTGACTCGTGACTTTAACCAGGCTTACCACTAACCCACAATACCGTCTTAAGTATTACGTATACCTAAAAAATAGAGATTTTTTTTTGCCAAATGTGTTTGGGGAATTATTATTAAAGATAATCCAAAATGTAAATAAGCACTCTCGGACTGCCGTAAACTCTGGACTTAGTGAAATCAGTTATAAAATAAACGATTCTTTTGAAAAGGTCTATACAAATAGTAGAACAAATAATAACAATCAATGTTCAATCCAAGTAGACATTTCAAAATTGGTCCCAAGCTCGGCATTTGCTGACATACATGTCAGCGCCATCTTCCGCTTGAGCCATCTGGTTAGTCAAAGTCGTAAGCGACCTTGCAAAAGACGTAAGTAGGTGCAATGTAGTCAATGAATTAGAAAGATACAGATTCGTGTTGCGTGTAAAATAGACAAATTAATATTTCAGATTCTAAGTTAAATATTAAAATGAAAGATTGTTAAGAGCGACTTAAACATAGACTTACAAATGTCACGTCATGACAGTACAATAAAAAAATTCATTCATTTATTGATTTATGTCGAAAGATTGCTGTCTATTCTCAAATGCTTCCTGGTGTTTTTGCTGTCGTAGCTGATGGGTTGACAGGACCAGATGAGTGTCGCAAGGTAACGGTTGGCCATTGGGTCAGTGGGCTGGTTTCGAAGCAAGTGGTGCGTTCTGTTCCGGTCCGGGGGTCGCACGCGCTGTCACTGGCTGACTAATGTCTCTGTTTCATGTCATATTGTGTATCGATTGTGACAAATTGATGTGGATAACCGTTTTTTTGGGTTAAATCGAGATTTGTCTATTGTTGTCTGGGCGGTTGTCTAAGTCTAAAAGGACATAGAGTAGACCTGAAAGTGATGATGACTGATATTGCGTTAAGGGCTGTCAAATTTCGTGGCTTGTGAAATGAACCTGTGTTTTTGAGTATGGGGTTATTCAAGTATTACGCTTTACGTATTACCTTTCCCTACCCCTTGTCAGCAAAATACTTTCCTCTGTCCCTATATTTACGTAAGTATTATAACTTGCAAAAAAAATAAAAACGTAAATGTTGCTGACGTAACAACTGTTTAGACACCCCGGCTCTGACGTCATCAAAATGAAGCAACGATTCGAACCCCCTCCCACGTCCTCCCTCCCGTGTACTATGTAATATTATATAATACTTGAATGAACTCTTAAAAATATCGCAGTAAGAGGTAGTGCCACACTGAACGCTTGCCGAATTCGGCCGGCACCGGGGAGATTACCTACCTCTCACTTACACGATACCGGCGTAAAGTGACAGCTGTGCTGTCGCGTTTCGTGCGGTGTGTAAGTAGCCGGTGGCCCATTGAGGTGGGAGCGTCTATGAGTGGCAGTACTCATGGTTCCGACTGCTCGTTTGCCCCATATACCATAAAAAATATACTTGTTCTGTACCCCAAGAGAAACACAACATCACTACAAAAGAAACCAAAACGGCAGAATCAAAAAGTATCTTAACAATTTGTAATAACATTAGTAGTTTTATTTCAATTGATAATTGTTATAAAGTTTTAATTCAAATAAAAAACTTACTCGATAAATTAAATAAAATTATCATCGCGATAGTAAAAGCTTTTTAAGATTAAGCTTCGATAGAGAATCGTGACGGAGGTGCTGAGCTTTTGTTATCAGATAACCCACTTGATAAGACTTTTCACGCTTCTGCTCGTAATTGTGCACTTAAATATGGTCCATGACTTGTAATATTAAATGGCCCCTTATCTTATAATAAAAATAATAAATATCTGTGGACTTTACACACCACGTTAGCCTAAGTACTGTAAGGACTTGTGTTACTGGTACTAGACAACGGAATTTAATATGTTTTATAAATTTAAGAAATTTTATATATTTAAGGTTTTTATTATAGAAATACACATAATACATTGATTAATATTCATGAGCAAGGCGGGATTCGAATCCGCGACCCCTGGCTCAACTCCACTTATCCGAGTCCTGTACAACTGCGCCAGCCTGGTCGTCAAATCTTAGTTGTAGTGATATTAGTTTAAAAATATTAGATACTTCTTTTTACTTACTTAAATAACGCAGTTATCGCAAGTAATTTAAGCCTCTTGGCACCAAATTGGAGGCATAAGCACTAAGACATGTGTAAATACTAATAGGTAACCTAGATTTATGGAATTTTTCGAATTGTAATTAACGTAAGTCTTAAGCAACTTTCTATGATGACTCAAACACTTTACTACAAATATCTGCCAACACTCGTACACATATTTCATAATTCACGTGTTTACTTGTTACTACAAAACATCAACACAAGAAAAGATCTTTTAATATTTTTATAAATAAAGTAAAGTAAAATTAAGAAAGTTGCTAAAACGAAGAAAGTAAGCAATTACAATAAAATAAAATTAAATATAAGTACACTTAAAAACATTATAAACGAAAGCGACAAAAAAATGACATCTAAATATTCATTAGTTAATCTTCATTAAAAAGCGAGCTAGCATTTTAGCATTAAATGTCGATTTCAGAGAAAAAACCTCGCATGCCGTAGAATAAAAGTATTACATAGTTAAAAGTATTACATTACGTAGTACATTCACTTCATCTTGACTTACTTACAACTCCAATCACGATACTATTACTATATTCTACAGTCAAAACAGTAGTTATAATACTGCTCGATCACGCTACCAGCTTCCACTATAAACGCACCGTCAGCACACTTAGCAGCATCCAGGCCAGCATATTATATATGAATGTGGAGTATACGATGATAATGTCTCGGCCACCGTTAAGGGGCCCGTTAAGACCGCTGCTTTGTAAATAGCTAATCATTTGTCATCTGATATCCATGATGTCTGAACTGTCTCATGTTCTAGGTTTCCCATATTCTTTTCGATTTTTTTTATGCTATGGCAAACGAGCAGTCGGAGCCATTTTCATGACTACCGACGCACATAGACATCCCCATAGAGGTTATACACTGCCCTCCATTTTTCTCCCACCTTCATAGGCCACCGGCTACTTACACACCGCACGAAACGCGACAGCACAGCTGTCACTTTACGCCGGTCTCGTGTAAGCGAGAGGTACCTCCCCGGTCGTGCCGGCACGATTCGGCTGCATGCAAGCGTGCAGTGTGGCACTACCTCTTCCGAAATTAGCTTTGTATATTATTAGAGGCTTTAACCTGTGACGGAGCTGGTCGCGTCTCCCAAAGTAGAGGCCATCTGAGCCTGAGTCGACTAAGTTTCAGTTAAAATTAACATACTAACAGAACATAAACGAGGTGGATTCAACCTGGTCGCCATAAGCAAATTGGCTATAATAAAAGCACAATATCTAATATATAAAATTCTCGTGTCACAGTTTTCGTTGCCATACTCCTCCGAAACGGCTTGACCGATTCTCATGAAATTTTGTGACCATATTGAGTAGGTCTGAGAATCGGCCAACATCTATTTTTCATCCCGATATTCCCACGGGATCGAAAGTTAGGGTGCTTTTATAAAGAAGCAGGTTCCCAGCGCCGACAATTTCGGCGCCGATCGGCGCTGGTCCGAGCAGGTTGCACTCGTATAAAGAAGCAGGCAAATCGGCCTGTAGTGACCATCATGTCGTCGACTTCATCGGACGACGACTTATTTATTATGGAAAATAGTTATTTAAAATGTTTGTATAATATATTAGTATTTATTATATTAGTATTATATTAATATATTAGTATTATAATTGTATAATATTAGTAGGATGTGAAAGTTTGTATGTTAATTAAAAGTGGAAATAGTATTAAAAAACGTGTATTATTTACAAATAGAACTAAATAGTAATTACGTAATAATATCAGTACTTAATATGTTTTCTATAAAGTAAGTAATATTATTTAAAAAAAAATGGGTATTTTTTCATGTTTTAAGTTTATTATTAATGGTGAAACACCTCAATCGTGCCGGCCCAAGTGCTGCTACATGCATGCATGCATCGTGGCACTGCCAAGAATATTAACATTTATTTGAAAAAACAATGTTTCATGAACACAAGTCTTATACGAGTATGACACTAGATACATTGTCCTGCATTTTCAAAATGCAATGGACACCCTACGTACCGGTAAATGCTTGAGCCGGCTCGAGTCGGCGCCGGGAGTCCGCGCGTGCTACCAGTACGCGCCGAAAACCTGCTTCTTTATAAGTGAGCCCATAAGATAACATTGCAAAACGTGTCGGCGCCGGTCGGCGCTGGTCGGCGCCGACAATTTACCTGCTTCTTTATAAAAGCACCCTTACGCGGGTGAAACCGCGGGGCGCAGCTAGTTAAAAATAAAAAGTAAAAGAAAATGTATCAACAAAAGCTACGGTTCTATTGCCTGTAGTTACTTATAGCCAACTCGCTGCGCCCCCCGGTTTCACCCGGGTAAATTTCGATCCCGTGGAAAATCATTCCATGGGATCCGATAGGAACATTTTTTCGGGATTAAAACTATCCTATATGTTAATCCAAGTTACCCTCTATGTGTGTGCCAAATTTCAGGAAAATCGATTCAGCGGTTTTTGCGGAATAACAAACAAACAAACAAACAAACATACAAACTTTCGCATTTATAATATTAATAAGATTTCTCAAAAAATGTAGCTGCTGACGCCGAACCTACTCCTAACTAAAATGTCAACTCAGACAGGACTTACCTGAAGTAGTAGTTACTTTTTAGTAAGAGGTACCTCCAGGTCGTGTCGAATACAAAATTACTATGCATCATAGTACAGCCTTTTACTATACATAGATTATTACATATAATATACAAAATATTTCAAACTCTACCAATTTCAATAGAAATATCGATTTATTCTTTACCGCAATCCGTATTTTAAATGACGTCTTTACCTAGTTCTGGTACTTCATCTGTGTAATTACTCACAACCTTAATGGCAATATCATGAGTGCCTATTGCAGCAATCGAAGGAAGTACATCGGACCCATCATTAGGCGTTGGGATTGAGCAATACAGTTGTACGCACTGAATTAGACCTGTAGCTATTAACCTAACATATTTATTTGGAATTGAGTAAAAATAAAACTGGCCAGCTATTTTTGACCACGTTTGGCGAATTCCATTCGAAACTGGAGGCTTGGAAACGCTCGCCATATCTTCACTATTCAGGTGGTGCTGTAGATGGTCGGGCGAGATGCTTGGTGGCGTAACTTCGAGGAAGTGGACGTGTATTTACTCGGCGCGAATTAGTTGCGCAACCTTTTTTACACTCCTGGTCCCCTGGTGCTTTCTCGTGTAAAGTTTTTGTTTTCAGGAAGCGAACGAAATTACTTTTTATGTACAATCGATCAGTTTAGCGCCTATTGATGACCGACGTCCTCCTTTCTCCTAAATGGGACGCCGGAAACACGCACACCACAACAAAAGCGACATCATAGCTGTCACTTTACGAGAGTTTTGTATAAGCTAGAGCTGCCTCTCAGGTTCTGCCAGCGTAATTGTTTTGCGATGCAGAATAGCATCTCTTTCGTTAGTTAAGCGTGTACAGACAAGGTTGGGTGGTAAAACTTTACGC
>LUGF01039077.1:35261-54480 GCA_001625245.1 Calycopis cecrops | reverse complement strand
CATCTATGAAAAAAATTGGCGCATTTGATCTGCAACTACGCTTACCACATCATAGTAGTACGCGGATTTGCCGTATGTCCGAAGAGTGGCGCTTAATTATTGAATGTTTTTATATTTTGTGGGCGTGGTTTAAACTTCATTTTCTCAAGGTCATCGACGATATTCAGCGCCTTAATGGGGTCCTTTTGGTATGGAACCCTAAAAATATATTATATTATTATATACGAAATTCGATTGTTTCGCGTTACGCGTTCGCATACTACTGCTTATCTGATGAAGCTAGTGGTTTCCGTAGATATGACTACACGACTTCCAACGATCCTTTTTCAGTTTATCTGGCGAGTCACGTAAGGTTGACACTTATGTTAATGTTTCGGTTTATGGTTTTACATAAAAGCACCCTTTGGGAATGTTGACTACACAGATTCTTTTTACAGCATCTTACAGACTTTGTGTTAAAATATAGTACAGGATAGAAGGGTGACGTGGGATGCTCGAAGTAAATTTTCCCAATCCAAATGAACCGACTACATGGTTTATCTAATAGCTTCATTTTGCAGTTGTTTTGAGCTTGATTTTATTAGAGCTTGATCATTATTTTGTTATAATATTATGTTTGCGCGGGGCTGCGTATGCAACCATTACTTTGGTTATTTTATATTTAAATAATTAACCAAATACATAAACACAGATATCTTATAAATTTGGACTTAAATATCTATCAAGGAACATGTGACACTCCTAAGGTCCACAGACAAGGCTCTGTAAAGAGTTATTAGGGGAGATATAACGCAAGCAGATGTTCGCTGCTGCGAGTACAGCGCGCCACATTACTAGTTTTACGACTGGCTGAGAATTTCACTGTAATTTCAACGTTACGCAAAACTTACGCAAATTAAAACTTAAATTGAGACAGTCTGCGAAGTTGAATTTCATTTCCTGAGTTGAAGATTTGACAGATCGCAAGGGCTCTTCGAATTCTGTTTTATGTTTACGTCTTAACTTCGTGGTGTGAAGAGAAACATCTTTATAGCTTTCATGCATGAGTTTTCTAATACGTACACAATATTATAAGTGTGTGTTTCGTAACTATCATTATCATAAACCACTATAGGTCTATTGCTAGACATGGGTATCCTTTAGTGAACGCCCAGACAACCGATCTCCTGCTACCGTGATTTCAACGGTGCAATTTGAAAATGAACGAGAAGAAATAAAATAGGAAAATGCACCTTAAAACGATATATAATTAAATTAATTACCGGAAGAGCTGGCGCCTTTCCATCCGTCAAAACTGCAAGGAGCGCAAAAGATCTAGTATCATTTATATTGTGTAGTCCAAGCACCTTGGTCACAGGTACACTCGCGATCGAGGTCTCATTCATCTTAATGGACAGTCCGCTTTTGAAACGACCATTAATTGTCGTAGTCTGGGACTTGGCTGCTCTTCTCCAATCCAATAAACTTTTCAAGGCGCGCCACGGTACCTTGACCGCAAGCGTCAAATCGTCTGCGTATGTCTTGGTAGACCGGAAGTTTTCTTTTTTCCAAGTCTAAGAAGATTATCTAGGAGCAGTTTCTATAGTCTGGTTCCACACACATCTATGCTATAGAACCCTGGAGATATCCTATTGTGCAAACGAGAGTCTGATTTTGGTGAAATACTCGTCGCTATTGCTTTTAATAATATCGTTGGCCACCACAGATAGTCGAAGGCTGCGGAGATGTCCAAAAGGACGAGCTGGACGTACTTCTATGAGTAACTATTGACTATTTCAAACACAGATTTTAATGTGCCAACAGTTGAGCGCTCTTTAACGAAGACATGCTGATTTTCGGAAATTCCACGACGCAAACAACGTACATACTACAGCGTTATTATTTTCACTCGCGACATCAGAACTTTTTTTTATATTTGTCTAAATATCGGGAGGCCGTAAAGACTCTGGTTGTGAAGATACAAATCTACATACACACATACGTTTAAAAAACACCATTGTTCTAACACATGAAGTAAAAAAGAGCAATGTAAAATAATTTACAAAATCAATATTTCTAAAGAAAAATTAGTAAACGGAATTTTATAGAAGCAACAAAAAATTTTATCTGTATAAGTAGTAAGCTACTTCCACTTGCCCGTCTGCGTTTTCCTGGCTCTTAAAGTCGGATATCCGGTCTTCTATCGTAGAGCTCGCTCTTTGGCCGGCCTCGGGAATTAAGTTAGTTTATAAAATAGACAAGGAATTTTCTCTCATGAAAATATTTATTATCCAATACTTTATGTTTTTCCTTTCAATATAATGTGTAAAATATTGCGATAAGATTAAACTTTTGTTAGTATAATCTTTTTTTTCTTGAAAATTGATATTAAAACAAATATTTTGTCTTATCATCATCAATCAAAATTATATTTTGCATTATCGGTGACGAACACTACATCTTGGAGTTTTCGTCACCGATAATGCAAAATATAATTTTGTTTATCAAAATCAAAATCCAAATATTTTTATTCAAAATATAATTTAAAAAATTGCTTTTTGAACGTCAAAAATTTCTACCAGCGCTTCTACCCTAGCTCTGTCCTGAGAAGAACCGGCGAAACAAACTCAGCAGCAACTTTCTTAATTATACATTCTCAATTATAAATAAGGAAAAATATAGGTAATTTACATTTATTTTTGTATAGAAGTAGCCTGGGAGGTGGGTACCCAAGGTGTGGTATCTGTCATAAAATCTATTACTTTGTATCTATTACTTTTATATTATATTTTTATATTTATCCCTTACCACAAAAACGTTCCTTAACTATTTTTTAAATTTGTTGATTGCTAGTTTCGACCCCTAAAGGATCTAATTTCTGTATCTTTCATAAGTTCTGTTCGCCGATTAGAACAGAAGTACCTATTATTTTTTTTATAGAGGTATAGGGGCAAACAAGCAGTTAGGCCAACTCATGTAAAGTGATCATCAACGTCCACAGACATTTAATTAATTAACACAAACAATTAAATGCATCTAAGCGCTGACTTGGTGGGATACAATGCGGTAGGTAGGTGGGACAGGGGGATGAATCCATAATTTTACTATATTATTTTTAGGGTTCCGTATCTCAAAGAGAAAAAACGGAACCCTTATAGGATCACTTTATTGTACGTCTGTCTGTTCGTCTGTCAAGACCTTTTTCTCTAAAACGCGTGAAGGGATCAAGCAGAATTTTTTTCAAATACGGAGGAGGAGGTTACGTCTTGATGCCTTGAAAAAATCACACTTCTAAGTTAACGCAATAAAAAGTTATAGCCAATTATGCACAAATTTTGTATGAAAACGTACTTTGTCGAAAACCAAAAACCTATCGGGTACTTCTCGTTGACCTGGAGTTGTGAAATTTGGTAAGAAATAAGAAATAACTTGTAGCACATAAATAGGAATAAGTTAGAAAACTAGTAAATTATATGTCAGATCATTGGAAAAATCATTATCAACTTATAACTGTAATTCTTTGCCTACTAAATGTGTGTGAGCAACCGCTTATATAAGTTTGTCAACTTAAACGGCAGGCGTAAAGTTACAATAATTGAAAATCATGCATTACGTTTGGATTACGGAACCCCCGGTGTGCGAGTCGGACTCGCACTTGGCCGGTTTTTTTATTTGCACCCAGAACACTCAGAAATATATATATAACCACCACAAAGTAACCCTGTAAATAAAGATTTAATATACATATGTATGAAAATGTAGATTTTATTTCAAAATGTGTTAACTTTAAGATCTAAACTTAATTATTAACGGAACTACAGCGTTAGTTAAAACAAAGAAATTCCAATCACGATATCGCACGCCGGAACAAAACATAAGTACGACCCAAAAGTTCCTAATAATGTTTCGTCTAGAATGATCATGTTTACTACAAAATACGTTATTTCTAATAACATTGCGCTAATATAAAGTTTGCAGAGCATTATGTTTAATCAAGATTTGTGAAAAGATGTGTAAATGTGTACTTAATATTATAATTTAAATACATTTATTAGATTAGGTTAAGTTATTTATTGAGTTTTTGCGAAGGTAAGCAGTTTCGCAGCCTTTAATTATTCTCATTGAATTTTTTTCTTGCCTTTTCTAGTATAGGCATCATTTTTAAGGCGGTTTTATATAAACGACAAGAGAGAGTTTTGTTGAATTAGGTCAGCAGTAATGTTTTTTAATTTCATAAAATATTATATAACCGTAATAAATATTTATCTAAAATTAAAGCTATATTATAGGAATCAGTTTAAATTTCATTATTATAAAAAAAATATATGATTTTAAATGAAATTTTATAATAACAACTACCTATACTATCGCGCAGTATCACTAACTGCAAATTCTATTGGTTATTGGATTATAAAGGAGAACTTTGATAATTTGCTGTTAGATATGACAGTCTTATGCGGGTGCTCTTAGCAGGTATTATTCCAGACTTCTTTGAACTATGAAACTGAACAGCAGAGTGACATAATCCTGATTATATCTAAACTAACAGCATGAAAGGAGTCTTGTTATTGTTGAAAAATATCTTATTACGTATAACAATGTAGCCGAATTGTCAACCCGTTACCCAACAATATTGTATTCGAGATTCTGTCTGTAGCGCCATCAGCGCTGGGCTGATTTGTGAATCAAATCTATTCTCAAATCCCCTTCAATACACACAAAAAAAATCGTCAAGATCGTCGTTTAGGAGGAATTTAATGACATACACAATCATATTATGTGTGTTGAGAGTGGCGGTTCCGGACAGCGCCATCTAGCGGTGATCGATGAAGTTAGTGTTGGAATGCACTGGTATGACGTAACCGATAGGTGGGTCGCGCGAGCGACGCGATACTCACTTTACTGTTGGCGATAGACCGGCATTCAATATTCGACAGTCGTACCCATAGATTATATACTATAACAGGTCGTACTGTTCGGACACTTATAAAATCAAGAATTGCACGTTGAGTTGCAACAGAGCCTATGAGCAAACCACCGTTGCATCTCCCGTGATTCGCTCCGTACACCTAGATATGATGACGAGCATGGGTTTTGGTTCGTGGGTAGGTGTTCTTAGATAGTAATAAAATTGTGAAACCTTAATAAAAAGTGCTTAAAGCGTATTCGTTGTTAGGTGGTGTTAGGTTCACTCGGTGTGTGTCCACACTATTATTAGTTACCGAAAATATATATGTACTTACATCTACGACACATGAATAATGTTACGCGATAGCCCACGGGGAACACATTTTTCTTAGCACCGTAAAGCAATTTTAAATAACGCCGTGACTGGGATCCTTGTTCGCTGGATTACTGCCAGCTCGACGAGATATCTTAACCTCCTTCGACTTGGAACTTTAAGCAGGTGGAACCTCTTTATAGTATAGTACAAAATACAGTAAGTGACATTATCACGCAAATATTCAGAGACATTTAAAATAACGTGTAAGACTTTAAGTTATATCAGTTTTGATGGTTACCCGTTATTAGTTACGAGTATGATTATGACGAAGTATAACTGGTGCATTGTTGTTTTATTTTCATAATGCAAAAGACTTGTATCAATGTTTATCTCCTCCAAGCTATAAAATACATTATTAACAAGCTTGTTTACAGCACAGTTTTTATTGTTACACAATGCGTAAAATTATTCATAAAAGTAACTTAATAATATTAAATGTTGTGCGGGCGTTGCTTTGCCACAACAGATAAATCAGCATGAACCATCTCGGCAATATAAAAATTCATTCAAACGACTGTGGCGCCATCTGTTGTGTTTCTACAAATTTCCATTTTTATTTATTATTTTTTCTAATTTGTAACCCTGATTGCTCCTGTAGCTAGTAACCTAAAATTTTAACTCAACTCCTCTAATTTTGATTTCTTAGATGGTGGTTATATTTTTTATAAAAGTGAAAATTTGTAGAAGCGGGAAGCAAAAGTGCATCACAGGATGTAGGTTTTTTTATTTTTTTTTTTTTTTATTTACATTTTTCGTTTTTTCCAAAAGGTCATAATTTTTTAAGTACATGACATAAATATTTATTTTGCATTTTTTTTATATCTATACCTCGCCTATCACCCGGTACAGGCTTAACGTCGCGTCAAGGGATGTCCGGTGTAGATAATACAACGGTATCAGTGAAACAATGGAAATACACATACAAAATTTCAACCCAATCGGTCTAGCCTTTCCATTATAGTTCACATACCGACAGCAGCGCCACCTACCGGATCCAATTGTGTTTTATAAGCATCCAGAAAACCATCGGAAATATAAAACATTTCAACCCAATCCGTTCAGTCCTTTAGATGTTTACCCGTTTTCCCATTAGAATGAAGCATTTTCCCGCGGTAAAATATAGCCTATGTTAATTTGTGATATGTATGTGTGTAGTATTCAAATGGTGAAAGAATTTCCAAAATAGGTCCAGTAGTTTTGGAGCATATTCATAAGAATAAACAAGTCTTTCCTCTTTACAATAGTGTTGATATATAATACTTTATTTATACGTTAGACATCGTTTATGTGCTAGGAATGGTTATGAATGTCACTTCCGTCACAGCGTGCTCCTGTCCTTTCTCTCCTCTCCTCTCCTCTACCTTAGTCCGTGCCCCTAGCTCCCGAAGTTGTTAATAAGTATGTATATTATAAGTTTTTATAATTGAAAAAACATTCTCCAAATGATTAAAACCGGACTGCTTCACTAGTATTTGACGACTTCGCTGACTGAGCGAATGTCTCAGTCTGAAAATGACTTAATGATTGGTCATTAAGTGATTTGTAGACTAATACCTCTTATTTAGAATATATACTCGGTCGAAGCTATACTCGGTATTTTTATCATTATGAATATAACTTTCCTTAATGTTATAATATAAAGGCAGAGCAATATTAGATAGAAAATTTCTACAAAAGAAATAAAAACTTATGACATACTTTACTCTTCAATAAATGTGCGATAGGAAGTATAATATAATAGGATACAGGAGAAGGGACAATTTCGAAATCCACCTGCGCCACCGTAAGTGCGTATAACTTCTAAATATTATTACCAAGATATGTCTAGAATTTCATTTAT
This sequence comes from Calycopis cecrops, assembly GCA_001625245.1. Taxonomy (NCBI): domain Eukaryota; kingdom Metazoa; phylum Arthropoda; class Insecta; order Lepidoptera; family Lycaenidae; genus Calycopis; species Calycopis cecrops. The sequence continues at coordinate 47,377 of LUGF01039077.1, read as the reverse complement.
TTTATTAACGTTACCCGCAGTGGATATGAATCTTTATTATTATTATCTAGACCTTTTTATTGTTCAGAAGTACAATATATGAAATACAAATATGTAGGTACTGAACTTGACAATGTATTATTAGTTGGGTTTCTTGTGACAGAGAAATACTCCTATAAATGGGCAGGGTATATCCTAAATAATAGTCTTTGCCTAGGCAGCTAATTAAGATTAGGAACTGTGCTTCTTATGTGTATGTATGTGAGCGTCAGTAGTAATGAAAATTGCGTTGACTTGCTCATTTTCCCACTAATGTCACACAGTCAACGCAAATTAAAATTACTATATAAAAATGTTTTTACTGACGACTGATTTTTATATATGAATATTTTTGAGATGTAAGTATCAAACATTGAGTAGTTTTTATTTAATATGTCGACTCAGTTGTAAAAATTTGTAGTGAGACATACACAAATATAACATGCCACATGTCATTTTTAATAATGTATAAGGAAAGTCAAATATAAATATCATGTCTAAAATTGTGGGGACTTTTGCTTGTTAAACACAGAATTCTATATGAAACCATTTGATTTATTATTCTTTTGAAAGAAATAACGTTTTCATATGAAATAACATGGCAGCTATTTCGCTTAGTAAAAAAGGCACTTCAAGTAGATATCATCATCATCATCATCATCCTATTTTCGTCCACTGCTGTACATAGACGTCACCAAGCAGCTATACCTACCGTCATTATAGAAAACAAATTATGTATAGTAAAAATAAGCTATACAGTGAAACTATCCCTCATAATCGTTTAAAAGAATTATAACAGTATTTTTTTTTATGGTATAGGGGGGCAAACGAGCAGTTGTAGCCATTTTCATGACTACCGACGCCCATAGATATCTGCATAGAGACTATACAGATGCGCTGCCCCCCTTTCTCCTCCAACCTCCAGGCCAAGCAGTATTGTAATAAAACTATTTTAAAGGATTTTATCGCGGTTTATTTAAGTAAAATACTTTATTGTAAAATACATAAATAAATCGCGATAAAATCTTAGGTCCAATATCAATCTCGTTCTTTGATTTCATTAAAAATTTTATGTTTATAATCTAGCTGTAACAACATTTATTTTATTTCGGACATTCATAATGATATTACTGCTAATGTTATAAAGGTGACAGAGTATAGTGTATGGGCGTGGAGGCGGCAACTAGTTGTCGTCTGAGGGGCGAATGATAAATTATAGCTCATGATAAAAATCTTGTGTTCAATATGTAAATATTTTATATAAATACTCTATTTATGGATATTATGAATCCATTTATCGAAATGATTATACGTTGTTGAAAACTTGTGATATACACGTAAACTTCAAATACGTATAGAGATATAAAAATTTTGTATCCAATTTCATTGCCACTGCATTTAAATATTTTATTTCAAAAAAATAATTAAACGAAATCAAAATTTTATGATGACTCTATTACATGCACTGTTCCAGAGGAATGTTCTAATTACAAAAGTCAAAACATTATTTTAGGGACTATAAAATATATTTTTTTCACCTTGCTTCACTTTATTGATGAGCTAGTTAATAACTAAATTAAAAATATGAAACCATCACAATCGTTCTACAGGCATTTTATCTCGAACCTTTTTGTAGGTTCGCCGCTCGCTCGGAAACAACCAATACATATAAAATGATTCATGTTCTTAACGTGCAACGAAACGCATATCCTCGCTTAGCCAAGCAGATTAATTACAACCGCCACTTTAATATTATGCCCTGAAATGAAATGTTTGCGTTGGTAAAGGATTTTTTACTAATTTATGACTCTCGCTTTTGGACCATACATTACGAATGATAAGGCCTTTATTCAAAAGTTTACACATGGCCCTGGGAATGTATTATTTCATACGAATTTATAATACTTTATGTGTGAATCTAAATAAGATTTTAAAAAATTGGGCGACTTTATGATGTAGACGGTAGGTAACCATTGGAACGTAATCAAATACATACTGATTTCCCGAGTCAATAGAGAAACAAATATTAAATGGCCTCATTATCTTTGTGCCTCGCTCACACACTTTTTTTATTAGTTTACACTATTAACGTCTTAACTCATAAATCCGGGATCTTGCACTATAAAAATATCTATATATACGTGACATGGCTTCCACGACACATTGTGAGGTAAAATTTTTTTTTTGTTTCCGATCCCATCGAGTGGGGTATCAAAATGAAGGGTTTTAAATGGCAATTCCAAAAGTAACGCAGGCGGGACATACAAATCTACAATTAGTACAATCTGTATCTAGCATTAGTCGAACATCAATTAAACCCTTTTGTGGAAATCTAATAAATCTACTGTCAATATTTGAGTAATTTGTTTGTCCCGCCTGCGATAATTTTTAACGTATAAATTATATTTTTAATAATTATTATTTTATTTAAAATTTAATCATAATTAATAAAATAAATATGTTGCAAAAAGTAATATTTATTAACTGTTATATTAGTACATTTTTGTTGACGCAGAGAAATACGTTAATATACGCTATCTAGGAGTCTAGGTGGCTACACATTATTTTTTATGGTATATACATATAAAGTGTTGGGCTCAGTGATTGGGATGCAATTCCGACTGAACCACTACGAGTGCCTTCAGCTGTTTAATAGGAGGGTCCCGGCAGGCAACAGAATCCTTCCAGTGACAGACTGGCCTCGGCGAAAAGGCCAAAATTCTCCTTGGTTCAGCTGGCTGGCGGAACTGTAAAATGGGGTCTGATGCCCATCCTGAGCCCTGGCAGTACTATAGAAACTATACAATAGAATGTAGGAATCTCGTTTTATTTAGGCGTATTTGATTTATATTCAAAATGATTGATGATTCACGTCTACATAAATTGCAAACATGATTTGCTGATGAATCTGGAAACCTCGAGCTCTTAAGAAGGCTAAGGGTTTCCGTGAAGTTTTATTTTATTTCTTTTTTTTGTACTCATATCGTGGATAGGGCCTTTGCTCTGGCTTTTTTTAGTTATATACTACGTTGTTTGTTGAACAAAGCAATAAGCAATAAAACGTCAAAGTGCAATGTACAAAATATACATATAGATGTAATACATATGCAATACAATAATTTTGAAAACACCAGAATCAATTTACAGTTTACATAATATCTTGTTTTTACGTTTGTACCTTTTATTCTTTTAGTGTCTTTCTTTTTTTAGGGTTCCGTATCTCAAAGAGAAAAAACGGAACCCTTATAGGATCGCTTTGTTGTCCGTCTGTACGTCTATCAAGACCTTTTTCTCTAAAACGCATGAAAGGATTAAGCTGAAATTTTTGTCAAATACGGAGGTCAGTTACGTCTTGATGCCTTGAAAAAATCACACTTCTAAGTTAACGCAATAAAAAGTTATAGTCATTTATGCACATATTTTGTATGAAAACGCACTTTTTCCAAAACCTATAGGGTACTTCCCGTAGAGCTAGAATTCTGAAATTTGGCAAGAAGTAAGACCTTACAGTACACAAATAGGAATAAATCTGAAAACTAGTAATTTATATGTAGATCATTGGAAAAATCATTATCAACTTATAACTGTAATTCGTTGCCTACTAAATGTGTGAGAGCAACCGCTTATATACGTTTGTCAACTTAAACGGCAGGCGTAAAGTTACAATAATTGAAAACCATGCATTACGTTTGGATTACGGAACCCTCGGTGTGCGAGTCAGACTCGCACTTGGCCAGTTTTTTTTCAATTATTTTCTGGTTTTATTGAGAGGTAGCGCCACACAGCATGCTTGCATGCAGTCGAATTGGGCTGGTCAGTCATTTTACCTACACGAGACCGGCGTAAAATGGCACCTGTGCTGTCGCGTTTCATGCGGTGTGTAAGTATCCGGTGGCCCTTGGAGGTGGGAGGAGAAAGGAGGGCAGGCCGCATCTGTATAGCCTCTATGCGGATGGACATCAGTAGTCATGAAAATAGCTCAGACTGCTCATTTGTCCCCTTATACCATAAAAAATAATGTTGATATATTAGAAGAAATCATATGAATCATCAATGAAATTTACATAATCTGCAATAAATGTGGCAATATCCATTAAAATAAGCTAAAGTCAACACAAAGTCAGTTAGAGCGGTATCATTATACACCTCCTACCCAGTAGGAACAGAGCGTGTTAAATTATTAGGTCAGATGGGACAAATTTGCATCTCGGCGACGAAGCAGTACGCGTATTGGGTAGAGTTTATAGATCTATAAGCTGTGTCTTGGGTCCAATATCAACCTCGTTTATAGATTACATTAACAATTTTATCTTTGAAATCTAGCTGAAACAATTTCGCACATTCATAATCTTCATATTGCGAAGGTTGTAATGGTGACAGGTGGGCGTAGAGACGGCGACTTCTTGACGAGACTGAGAAATAAGGGGGGAATGATAAATTACAGCTCGTGATGAAAATCTCGTGTTCAATATTAATATGACTATTTTACATAAATATTCTATTTACGGATACAGTAGAAAACCTGTGATATACAGATAAACATCAAATAAGTGTAGAGGTTAAAAAGTTAAGTTATATTACATATAAATATACTTGTATATGTATACCTATTGGTGTACCAATGTAGGCACAGCGGCTACAAGTATACTACAAATAATCATATTACTTACAGATTTAATCGTTTTACTGGTTTCAATGACTTAAAAGGCGGATTTGACCCACCGTTAAAGTTTCCAAAATGCTACAAAAATTGTTGAAGTACGGTTATCTACCATAAATGTAAAAAATGCGAAAGTTTGTATGTTTGTTTGTTTGTGTGTTATACGCAAAAATTGCTAAACCGATTTTCATAAAATTTAAGACACAGAGTAACTTGGATTAACACGATAGTTTTATCCCGAGAAAATGTTCCTATGGGATGCCATGGGATGATTTTCTATTTTCTACGGGATCGACATTTACTCGGGTGAAACCGCGGGCTAACTATTCTACAATATTCCTGATTGAAATATATTTTTTAGCAAAAATATAAAACACGCTTTTAATATTTACGCAGAAAATGTAAAGTTTTTCATTAGTAGAAATGCCACAGTCTGTGCCCATGATTAAAATTCTATCAGAGTACCAAGATATTTTATAGCACAGCAAAAAGAATATAATTAATGTTTGTTCTGCCTTTAAAAAGACTTGACGAATTAAATGATTACAAGTTACAGACGAGTTTTAAAAACAGACAGCTAAAATATGAGTTTAATGATTTTAAATGATATGATGATGTAACATACTCATTACGATATTTTTTTAATAAAATGTAGGCATTTACTATTGAGATATCAGACTACTACTTTATGACATTTCTTTTATATCTATTAAATAAGAAAAACGCATCAAATTTCATCAATGATATTAAGAAACTATGAAATTTTTTGAACCTTAACGAAAGACTTATAGAAAAAACAAGCTTCCGCCCGCGGCTTCGCCCGCGTGTATTTCGGACTTCAAAAGTGATTCAAAATTTTAACTTATTATGTTATTCTGATATAAAAGTTATATTACTTTAAAGTTTCATGGAAATCCGTTCAGTAGTTTTTGTGTGAAAGAGTAACAAACATCCTTACAAACTTTCGCATTTATAATATTAGTAGGATACCTACATCGGAATAAAATTGCTGAAAAAAACTGCAAAAGGCATAGAAACAAATTTTCCAACCGAAGTTTTAATGGTAATAGCTTTTCATTGTTACTATAATTATTTTGTACTGACGGCATTATAGTGTCGTTACCGTAATTATTACGCCTTTATGAAGGTAACTTAGGTAACTAAGATACTTTACGCCGATATCCTGTAAGTAAAGGTATCTCTCGTACCTCCTCGTTCGTGCCAGCTCAATTCAGCTGAATGCTCTTTATGATGATCAAGGCGTAGCTATATAATGTACAAAAATAGATTTCATTTTTATATTATAATCCATATTCGTGTACATACCTAATGTTAGTCCAACTTTCAAACCTCGCTAAGAAATTCACGTCGTAAAGTTGGAAACTACAGCCATTTACTTGAGGTGTTCGCGATATCGGGATAGTATTTTATAGCAAGGATCGGTGCTCTTTTATATATTATTTTCTATACATGAAACTCATTTTATGTGAAACTTTTCAAAGGGAGTGATTGTGTAAGAACTCGTAAAAAGGCTACCTTTTTTGACCATTTTTGTCATGCGCTAACGAATCTGCGGGCGAAGCTGCTCGTTTTAATAATAAAATATGGTTATTATTCACACAAACAGACATTTTCATCCAAATCAAGGGGTCTGGAGAGAATTAAATGCCATAAGATTATTTCACATTAAATAATTAGGGAATTTCTTTAGATGATAAATGAAACACTTTCGGTATTTAATTTATATCCTTAAATATGAGGCCCAAGACCTCAGAACCAGACTAAGGTAGGATATTTGTTTTATTTTTTAAGTGATTTTTTCACTATCAAGATACGTGTTGATTGCATTAATTTGTCTTTAATATTCTGATTTGATATTGAAGACAAATTAGAAGGCTGAGTGCTTATCGCACCTCGTTTGTCCTTTCACGCAAAAAAATGTCTTAAATATAAAAAATCAAAAGACACCATAATAACATCGTAAATATAAAGTAATGCGTGGCCAAGTGTGCTACTCATTTTTCCAAAAATGCACCAGCCTAATACATCGATAAAATGAACATATTAAAAAAAATGACTTTGACTTCCCAGTATATTTTACAATGTAGACTTTGATGTCTGTTACGTCGAAAATCATAGAAATTTAAAGTAGACTAATTTATTATAATTCAATGTTTTAAAATATATAATATATACGTAATATTAGGATACATCGTACATCCCATATAAATTTATAGAGAGGGGCTCTATAAATTAGTAAAATAGGCAAAGTGTTTTCAAGATAGTAATTTAAGTAATTGAATTGTCAGATAGCAATTTAAACTTTCCAAAGCCTTTACTTTTCACCTTGATTTTAGAACGACCCTTCTTTTAAAAGTTTATTCCATTAAAGGCTGTATTTTCTGAAGCCGACCGTTAAGTTGCCGTAGACTTAATGAAATTTGGCTTAAGAGATTGAAATATTACTTGACCGCAAGGAATGTTTTTTCTAAATGAGATTAACATTGAATTTCAAAAACTTAATATGATTTTATGTTTTTATATGGCTAATTCAAGCAGTACGAGCATTTTCGTCCCATAGCCCCGTTTCCAGAGCCCATAAACATTCGCAGAGATTTTGAATATGCTTTACTCTCCTTTCTCTTTCTCCTTTTTTTGGGCCACTGGAAACTCACAGCGTTAAACGTAAATGCTCACTTTGCTGTGGTGTGTGATAGTGTATTTAGTGTGAGAGTGTAGTATCAATTAGCTGTGACTCAGCATGGCACGATCTCTTACATAATTGATTCCCTTTAAAAATAATCATAAAATCAAGTCTATTAAAACACATTCATATAATATAATAGATATTGCCTAATTTTCTAAAAAAGACATTTTATAATTTTATATATTTTAATACGTTTACACAAACCTTTTGTATAGAGGCGAAAAAAATAGTAATCAATATTAATAATGCCCCTAAAATTTCCCCACGGCTAGAAGTAATGCAGATTACATGCCCTCCTTCATGCCACACAACTTGAATGGATCCTTACAAATCACATGACTCGTGACAGCAGAGCCATTATTGCTGGCATGTGCGTGTGAATAAGAGACTCAATACGGCGCAAAGCATTAATGAAACAACTCAGTACGACATGCAGAATGAGTTTTATTATTACCGAGAGGTTCATTACGCCGGGTTAGTTTCTGGATGGATAGCTGATCAGTGTTGATACGATCTATGCAATGAAGCCTAAGTCACTAGAGTGTGTGGCATGGATCTCATGCCTGGGGATCATCTTTATTGACTTTAAATATTAATTTCGCCGCGTTTCTCGTTTTTCACACTGCACATTAAGTAAACTGACGTTAAGGCGATAATTTTGAGTTATCTGCGATCACAAAGACTTCTAATTGCCCTTCCTAACGTTTTAATTGCCTTAATTTGAAGAGTTCACCCATAAAAATAAATTTATTTAATTTTGAAGACGTGGAACAAGGCTTAACTCTTTCAAAGATAAATAATATTTTTGAATGTATATAGGTAGGTAATTATTTTATCACAAATAAAATTAACTATATATTTCAGTAGAAACTACAGATATTTCTGATGCATATTTTTCAAGGATTTAATTGAGTGAGCTAAAAGAAAATATGTTACTTGTAAAAAATCATCCATTATCTTCATGTTATTATTTAATTTGTTGACTAAATAAATATTTTTTACATATCTAGTAAATTTTAAAATATGTTCAAAAATAAATATGATAAAATGATTTATACATTTTATTCTTCCTTGTCTACTTCTGCCCTATTGTATAATATTTATTGTTAGATAATATTTATTCATGTAAAGAATTTTAGAGGAAAGCTGGACATAAGTCAATACGGTGTTACCCGTTCAATTTATTAGCATATTGACAAAGTTATTTAAATATATTTCCACTTAACATAACCGTCTCTCCATTATGATTACTAAAATCTGAAGTACTTCCAGACATTTGGGACAGTTTATTATGTTTGTTTATGACAAAAAACTATGTATTGCTTCAACTACATTATTTATAAATGACGTATACATTCGTGTCACGTAAACAAAAATCGAACCTACAGCTACGGCTGAGGATCATTCGTCATTCTGGTTCAGTGAAGGTAAGTGATTTATAGACGTAGAGTCAAGTCATACAGTTCTGTGTAAAAAACAGTACGACCCCTTAGCTTTATATAGATTCAATGTATAGAAAGTAATGTTGTTCTCTTTTTACTGATAGTTTTTAAGGGTGGATAGTAAAATAATTCCTTCCAGGTTTTGAGTGAGAGGTGTAAACTTACGCTAACGTTATCCACTCGCATATCGTATCTAATATCTTTAAACGAGCAATTCTTGTATATTTATATATGTGTAATCAAGATCTCGGAAACGGCTCCAACGATTTTCATGAAAGTTACAGATTAGGGGTTTTTCGGCTCAAGGAATCGATTTATCCCCAGGTTCCCCAGATTAGGTTTAGTCCCAGGTTCGAGAAAAGCTCGGTTCTCAAGATATAGACATTTTAAAAACCGCGTTTTAAGAAACTCATATATATTATCAGCGCCATCTATATTATATTATATATAATTATGGTTTTTTTACTCCTCAATAGATGGCGGAATTCTTCGTATATTATTTTTTATCCGAGCGAAGCTCGGTCAACCAGGTACTAGTATATTATATCAATTGATGACAGTTCTGAGGGCTGATGTCTACCATTTTATAATCTCAATAATCTATACGGCATAGTGGAGCAATTGTTAATTAATTGGCAGAGGAAGGTTCCTGTGTCTGCAACAAAGATGATATTAGCAGACGTTCACTTTATCTTAATTAATGTACCTAGCACCGCTCCACCTCATACTGTTCTTTGACTGGCAAACTTGAGATGGAGAATATGTAAAAATTTAATATTTTGAAAATAAATTTTATTGGTATTATTATTATTGCTATTACTTAAATCAATACTTAGAAGGAGAAAAGTTATAGTGGATAATGTACATCTCTCTGCAATATTAGTTACATATTGTACAAGTAGATATTATGTACTATTTACTTAGCATTCATGATTTATCATAAACTATCCTAATAGTTTTGTTAGATGTAACCAGATTGATTCATCTGACTAGTTCTATTTAAACTATATAATTACTTATTTACTATCAGAACATAAACATGTTTAGTAAATAAGTGAAACCAAGTGCTAGAAACAACTAGGCTATAATAAATAAGCGAGCACAATTTAAACTAATGTATCCATATAATTAGACACTATACATATAATTATAACTAGAAGATTTTTCTCTGTCTGTCCCTTGTGCGTCGCAAAAACTACTGGACGAATTTTGATGATATTTTTTGTTATATAGGCATTAGACCTCGGTAACATAATTATAAGCTATGATGTATATAAAGCTTTAGTCAGTATCTCGCCTTCACTATTTTAGGGCGAAGTAAACGGATTGGCAATTCAGCCACATAACATTATACGTTACCATGACAGCATATTTAACAATAATGACAATACAAAGTCTGTCGGGTCAGTCAGTATTTAAATAAATTACATGTTACGCGTTACTTGATGTACATAGAAGACTATGATATTTTATGTCCCACTACTGCAATCATATTTAAATAATATTTTGTCAGTTTACCGCTTCTGTATGGTTATTGAGTTTTCTATATCTAGATATTTTTTTAAATCTTCTGATCAAAAAGGCGATTCTAATCTGATAGATTCTAAAGAAGACTATTATCTGTTTGATATTGTATAGTAATGATTAAATATTATTTATGTATTGAATTATGTTTACACTAGTATTTGACTACTAATTTCCCTTTATACATTCACACATAGGTATTTAAATACATTATTACCTATATATTAATATTAAAAAAAAATGTTACAGTGTTAAGATCTCAATGATCAGATTTAAGAAAAATCTTTCTAGAGACCAGATTAATATTAAAGTTAATATTTAAATTTTCAACGTGAAACAAAAATCCTTTTCGAGAAAACTAACTTGGCCGTCTAATAATTCGTGGCAACTCTTAATCACTCGAGTTCACGAACTTAAAGCTGTGGCAGACGGTGACTGGTACCCGAACCATTTGTTATTTTTATAACTTTTCCTCTAACAAAACTGTCAGTGATAAAGCGCTTTTTCGTTTTGCCGCGGATTTTCTAAACCTTTTATTACTTTAATAAAGTTTAAATTTAAGAAAAATAAATTTTTAAGTTTTTTCAGTTAGGTTCGTATTCGTAATTGTAAAAACTTCACGAAAACCTATAATAATTTAAACGATTGGAAGTCGAAATGCCAACCACTAAATGCATAATAATGGCTATTGAACCCGAAAAATTAAACAAATTAATTAACTAGTCTACAGCAAATTAGTTGTTAGTATTAATATTAAAGACATTATTATAAATGTATTATAAGACATACTGACATATAGAGATATATAGTGCTATAGAGCGCTTTACGAGCACGTCACACTCTTGAGTTCAAGAGAGTGACGTGCTCGTACCTTTGTTACCTTTGTTCATGCACTACCGGATTTTTTTTCAACCTCAATACTTTACATGAAACAATATTATTAAATGGGCAAGCAAGTTCAGATGAAAATTCAGACTTGTAAATAAAGTGTATGCACTTATACGTCAATCTTTATTCAGGTGTCATCAACATGACTACAGTTTTAAAATTAAGTTGGTAAAAACTTTTAAATTAACTTAAGAATCAACAAATGGATAATTTTAAAATAGTGTTTTAAGTTTAAATTAAATGTAGTATAATTAAATTAGTCGCAAAATACACCATTGCATTCGCTATAATGCCTTCAATATTTCTTGCTTTTTTCGATAAAAGTTACATTAATACAGACACTAATATGCTGCTTGCTTGGATCTGACAGAAGAAATTTTAAATAAATTATAGCGTTTGCAGAACCTGAGCATTCGCTTTATTTTTGGACTAAAATTATCATCAAGTATCCCAGGCTCGCAAGGAATTGAAATGGCTGCCTATACGTCAGTGTAGTAATTTCAGATTCCTTTGTTTCCTCTTCAACGTTCCCTCCAATCCCTGTTCTCCTTCCTATTTATGCTCTCGTTTCTTTCTTGTCCATCTCGAGGATTCGTCCTGCCGATCTCATAGACGCATTATTCTTGAAATACCTATTCAAACTCCTTCACTGTCTTTTCTGCCAAAGTATACCTAGATTTCCTTGCCGTAAGAAATACGAGATTGTAAAATACTCGGTCTTTTCAAAAACAGAGTTAAAGAATATTTTCATAATACAATATAAGCATTTTTTTTCTTCTAGACTATATCTATCTATCTAGACTTCTTCTATACTTTTGACATATATCGTACAAAAATAGTACCTGCCTATATGTATATATGTAGTATTTAAATTTAA
>LUGF01039077.1:20757-34568 GCA_001625245.1 Calycopis cecrops | reverse complement strand
AACTTATAGCGTTTGCAGAACCTGAGCATTCGGTTTATTTTTGGACTAAAAATATCATCAAGTATCCCAGGTTCGCAAGGAATAGAAATGGCTGCCACGTCAGTGTAGAAATTTCAGATTCCTTTGTTTCCTCTTCAAGGTTCCCTTCAATCCCTGTTCTCCTTCCTATTTATGCTCTCGTTTCTTTCTTGTCCATCTCGAGGATTCGTCCTGCCGATCTCATAGACGCATTATTCTTGAAATACCTATTCCAACTCCTTCACTGTCTTTTCTGCCAAAGTATACCTAGATTTCCTTGCCGTAAGAAATACGAGATTGTAAAATACTCGGTCTTTTTAAAAACAGAGTTAAAGAATATTTTCATAATACAATATAAGCATTTTTTTTCTTCTAGACTATATCTATCTATCTAGACTTCTTCTATACTTTTGACATATATCGTACAAAAGTAGTACCTGCCTATATGTATATATGTAATATTTAAATTTAAATAAGTTTGTATATATCTAAGTATTTATCTGGTTGTTTGTATAGTACCTTAATTTAAAACCTGTATTTTAAATTTATATTTAATTACTGTTGTAAAAATAGTTGGTTCTCCTGTGTCAAGTCAGCTGGTGGTAAATGAAAATTTTTGACGTTCAAAAAGAAATTTTTTAAATTCTATTTTGAATAAAAATATTTGGATTTTGATTTTGATTTTGCTGGAAGAAATTTCTATTTGGAATAAGTTCCACCTTTATACTTTTAGTCATTTTTGTCTTTTTTATAAGTTTCCTGTGTACATAAATTATAAATGAAATAAAATAAATAAAGTTCATTGTTGTATGTATCATGTATCTCATTTTTTTGTTTGATCCTTTACCAGTCTATAGTTACCTACATAATGACACTTTATTTTAAAGCCGCTATTGAGGTTTATACCAATGGGCTGGGAAACAAATGTTTTAAAAAAATTATGTATAAGTAAAAGCGAGTCACGTAACCGAGAACGAAATGGCTCTTGAACTCAAGAGAGTGACGTGCTCGTATAGCGCTCTATATCACAAGTATGTCTTATAAACTCAAGAAGGGTGACACAGCTTTGTTGCATATTTTTTATACTGGAAAAAAGTATATTGTATACATGAAACCGTACATAAATTTAAGGATATTGTAAATGTGATTGTATTGTATACTTATAATATTATACAATGTTACTACCGAATTGAATGTAAGTAGTTAAAAACACAGTAAAAGAAAGACACACTTTCCCGCTTAATTTTGCTAACATAAATTTCAAGAGTACTCAGTTCATGTAAAACGTTGTCGGATAGAAAAATGGCTCCAAAGTCGACAAAATTGATATTTCCTGTATTTCATAACTCTTACTTACATTTTGTTTAACACTTCTCGGGATGCTTTCAGTTATCTTTTTAATAAACCCGGATGTTTTTTGATCAGGAAACCGGATTTTGTACCCTAACGAACAACTAGCTTCGAGCAACGTTGTAAATAGAATTGTTGCGCTAACAATGGACGTCGTTATATATATTGAAGGACAAAATAATGTTCTTAATAAAAGTATACTCCTCTTATTTCCGTTTAAGACAAATTTAAAGCGATAATCACAAAAAAATGGATATCACAAGGTAACTTGTTTGAGTATAACTAAACATTACACATTAGAAGATAAATTCAAACATGATTATAAAAATAGATCAAACCGTTTTTTAGTTATACATTAAATTAAACATTATAATATATTGTATATTTTTTAGTCGGAACGTATCTAATGGCGATGTCTAATCTACTGAGATCGTTCAAATTGGAATCGGCTTTGGCAATAAGTAAAAAGTAAAACGAAAATTACACCAGAAAGCGAAACCCAAGTAATAGCTAGAATAAATAGAGCTTGGGCTTTTTTTTCTTTTTCTCTCGTTTCTTTCGCTTCTCCATAACAAATATTTCATTAAAGTTAAAATTCAAATGTAGAAACGGAGAAATATATTTTGATTCTTAGTTGAGTTCTTTGTAGTCAGAGAATCAAAAGAGCAGTTTGGTGGTCGAGGTTATATTGAACTATTCACAAACTATCCACGTCAGAACAGTAAACACAAGGCTAAAATGTCAGGTATAATAGCAGTGTTCTTTGCACAGGCTACAGTATATAACTAAACACTACATGGAACTTTATCCATATTAATGCTTTTTATTTAAAATTTTATATTCTGTATTATCTAAGGTTTGATTAGAACGCTTTGGTATGCAAAATAATAAACGACATATACTATAAATAAAACACAGGTGTAAGAGATTTACACCTACTTATAATGGAAAGTTTTAAGAAGTATTTACATATCTCCCGAGACTCACGTTAAATGTTCCGACACCTGACCTTCCACTTCACCTCTCCGTTCAAGTTTGACGTCAGCCCACGTCACAATCAGATCAAATCGCTCCACTTGAAGAAGCACCTTCGCATATTAATGAGGAGTTCGTATATAGGCTTGTGAGGATTCCCTACCAGCACACACGCTTCCAAACACACAAACCATGAAGAACACACTAGTTCTATTCATTGTTTCGTACTTAGTAGTACTCACTACTCAAGATCAAAACTACTGCGGCAGAAATCTCGCCATAGCCTTAGCTACCATGTGTGACATGAACATGGTAAAGAGAGCCGACCGCCAGGGTCCGTTGGTGAGGGAGCTGGAGCAAGTACAGTTCTGGCCGTGGATGACCCGTCACAGAGCGAAGGCGATGGCCAGAAGTAAGAGGCAGATAGTGTCGGAGTGCTGCGAGAAACCCTGCTCCAACGATGAGCTATTGTCCTACTGTGCTTATTAATGCTTTTTTAAAGTCGATAAAAATTGAATAAGTCGGATTACGTCTAAGAACATTAAGGTTTTAATTAATATGTATAAATAGATTTTTAAGTTAGTTGTCCTAACATCTAGACAAAGATAAATGGAAAAGAAAGTTGTAAGACTTGTACATAAGTTCCATTATATACAAAATAATGAATTGATAAATTACGATTGTTAATAAATAATTATTGTGTATTCATTGCTTATTATTTTCTTACACTGATGGCTTTTCTAGCGGCAACCGTGATGTGTAACATCACGTGGCGTTTATTGAAGTATGCATGTGGTTATAGAACTAGTATTGCCATTTATTTGGGGTTAAATAGTAGTTTATTTGTAGTTCGTAAGTATGTATATCTAATATCTAAATAAAAACGCGGTTCCTGGATTTTAGATTAAAAAACTTTTTTACAATGGTTGGGCATGTTTTGAGATAGGGAAAAACGTTGAAATTGCTTGACTTTCTACCACAAAAACATTTCTCGTAGCGCCGCTAAGTGTATGCCACGCTTAATAACCTACGCTACGCGATACTGCGAACGTTTGCTACGAACTACAGATCACTATTATAATATTATTTCTCTAAACTGTTACATTTACCAATATCTTCGTTTTGGTACTCTTTATTCTGTGCCAATACATCTATATATAAGTATGTTTATATTGTAAATATTATGTACATAGTGAGATACAGATACCAGCATTTTGAAGAGGTTTAGGTACCATTCTGTAAAAAAAACATACATCTAATCCGAATACCATCGTTTATCTTTGTTTCATAGTATAACAGTAGGTATGAGATGACTGGACAACGCCTTATCGACCGCAATAAATTTACCTTGTCAGTAGTCAGTAGCCAAATTAAGAAAAGTCTTACATTGCACATTAAAAAAAATGTTGATAAAACTGCATAGGGAGCATAGGTTTAGATTCATAAATCAGCCCGGCAGATGCCGCTGCAGTCCTATGACAGCATTTGCTTGGTTGAAATCCCAGGGCATAGCTAGTAATTATATATAAAAGTACTTCTTCGCACATAATATTGAATAGTGAAATAAATAAAAGAAAAGTTAATATTTGTGTTAGTTATTATGTAAAAAAAAATTAAATGTACATAGTTAAAATAAAAGAAAGTGGTCGAAAGAAAATAAATACGAAGATACTTCCTTCAAGATGGCTGCCTTGAAGTATAATTTCTTCAGTATTATAGATAAAATTATTTCCGTATAAGGAACTAAGGACAACGTATTCCAGCGACGTTTTCACCAAGTTTTCAAATCTGTAACTTTAACTTCCTTTGTTTGAAACTTTTATTCAATTCAGCATTCAAGGCGTGACCGAAATATAAATACATTTTTTGAAGATACTGAGATATAAGTTTTAGTAGGTACCTACATATTATACATTTTACGAAAAATCTTGTGTTTATTTTTAAAAATATGAAGAAAACTCGAGGCTTCACAGGAACACTCCCCATTGTAGATACGGTAGAAGATCTAGAGCAAGCAAAAATCTCTCTGTAACGCCAAAGAATCAAGCCTGGGTTGACGTTGGAGACTTAGCACTGTATCAACAATAAGAAAAGAAGGCCAATATGCATGATACGCTGAATTAATAAAATTAATAACAAATTAATTATGATTACCTATACAATACCGCACATCAATGATATGAGAACAAATCAGAATCACACAGCTTCCTGATTAGTTTTAAACTATCTCTTCGTTCTATCTCTTATTCCTACTTTTCATTCTCTCAACTTTTACTGAAGCATGTGCTTTATTTATTCAGTACGCACGTCTATAAAGCAGTTAATTAGGCATGTTTGTCGGCGCTCCGTGAAACCACACGACGAGATTATCTCTCTGTGCTAACTAGTTATTCCGTTCCCTTCATATTTCATGTGTACTGAATGACTTTTTGCAGAAAATGTCTAATTATTCTCAGCGATTTTAAAGTTTAAAACGTTTAAATGCTTATCGTTTGAAACCTTTTTTACTTTTTAGCGAATGCAACTTTGTGTGCTCTGTTCTGAAAAAGATAAGTGTATCAAAAACAAACTATAGTAGGTATTGTTTGTGTTAGTAGGCCCGTTAAATATTTAACTTTGTGAAATATTTATACATTACAATAAAGTATGTATGTTAAAATAAAAACTGCTTATGTTTGTTACTGCGTATGTGCGTTTTCGGGTACATAACCCGAAAACGCTTTGACAGAAACGTCTTCCAATTTGTTTGCAACGGTTTTCATTTGGGCGCCAATAAGTTACCTGTACTAAAGCAATATTATTCTTAGCTCCTCTCCTCTGATTTAATCAGAATGTTCAATATTATTGATAACGTTGTCAATAAGGTACCTCAAAGGTATTAATTAGTACGTCTCACAGCGTATTCAATACTGATCAGATTTTCCTTTGTGTGTTATTGATAATAATTATGGAGAATTTATTGGTACTAATTGATGTCCAAGGATAAAGACTTTACGTCACGACTTACTTTGCGTATATGTAATTTAACGCACATTTACATTACTTCATACACACATGAAAGAAGAGAGAGTGCAAACACACTGTCTTTGACAAAGATGGAACAGTATTTCAGCAGACATAAAACATCGATATATTATGTGGTATTCCTGCATATTTTTTAAAATTATTCCTTTATGCTAAGCTGAATTTAAAGGAAGGAAACTACATTTTTATTTATATAAACCATAAATAATATATAAATATTAAAAATACGAATTTAGATATGTGTGTATATTACAATAAAACAACTATAACGACATTGATTTAAATTGTAATAAATCTACGGGTACTATTAATAACATGACGTGACAAAGGGACATTTTGTCACCTCGGTCATGGTCGCTGTAGTAAAATAGTTAACATTCACATACCCCGAGAAAATTCGTTAAAATTGTTTAAATTTATTGTAATGATTATTGTGTTAGTTCGACTTTTGTAGTAAGCTTTAGTTAATCAGTTTAATCAATCATTTATATTTGCAGGGTTTAGACGATACCGCTATTACATATATTTTGATTTTAGGGACGATATCACGAACGGCTTTACGGATGACGACCAGAGTTGAATTAGTTGATTATTTCTGAAACTATATTGTGTGTATTGTTCTATAAAGTAAATGAGTATGAGGTATAATATATAAATATTTTAAATAAGAAATTTATATACCAATTATATCTTTGATTGATATATGAGCTGATACAACTATTAAGCATCGTCTAAATATTCTAAATTTGAAAAACTAACTTCTCAAATAAATTTTAACCGCTTAAACGGTATTTCATTTAATACTCTCTATGAATGTGGTATGTAATAACTACCAATTTTTTGTATGCGGATTCTTCCCTGCAATTACGCGGGACAAGTTCATCACTGCAAGTTACAACACTAATGTTAGAAATTAGTAATTAGATCTGTTTAATATTTTTTTATATATTTTATAACTAAAACAATTATTTTAAAATTCATAGAACAAACAAATTGCTTCCATTAAAGTGTGGCTTGTACGTAATCAAAAGAGGTAATCTTCTATCTGTTCCATCCAATCTACTAAGCTTCTTATTTCAATAGTAATAGGATCCCACCTTGCTAATAGAGTAATATCCTTCAGCTCTTTGATCCCGTAGAGAATAGATATAGATCTATCGGACTTTTGTGAGCATGGAAAATGGGTATTTTATTTTAGGTACCTAATCTTTTATATCGGTCCATGTGTTTTGGTTTTACATATTTTTTTTCATTTTATTTCTTCAATGGAGAAACAACTTAAAAGAAGTTCCATTGAAAATCTAACGTTAAGGCAAAAATCATGTAATGCAAAATATTTCTACAGAACGTTCCACCACTTTTCGGCAATATATTAATGATTGATTCAGTGCAAATGGAGAAACTGGAATGTAACATTTTGTTTATGACGTAATAATTTCATCAAGAAACATTTTTGCCATATTTGACGATTTTTTTCACTCAAATATTTTTTTATTCAAACATAACCTACGTGCAGAAACTAGCAAATAACCGTTCAAGGGCTGTACCCTTCATCATCAGAAAACAATGTATACGTCTGCTGAGCTGAGTGTAACGCTTTATAGTTTTATTCATCGGGTATTTATCCGGTTATCATACACATTGTTTCGTTCCTGTTAGTGAAAAAATTTTATAACCGTATCAGCATTTCCCCACGATCGGTTCCTACAAACATTTAAATTAAATCATAAACTTTACCTCTTTATAAAAACGTACGTAAATTGGGACCTGGCAACAATTCAATTTCCCGCTCTCTACCCACGCACCTCCCCCGATGTCGCCATACTAAGGCGACATCGGGGGATGTGCGGGTCTAGAGAGCCTTCTTCGCATTCTTTCCATGTCCCACCTAACTTACGGCGTTCATGTAGTACACAGGTATAGTATCTGATAATGTAAATCACCAACGTCAATATGTATATTGTATAATTATCAATGAGCTTTTATGAATACCTAAATAAATTAATACCATATTGATTTCCAAATCAATATAAAAGCATTTTAGAAAACCATGACTGCATAAACTAATCTCCTTTGGTTGAATTACTGCTTGGCCTCAATACAAATACTGCGGCCGATGGCAACCGCGGACTTAATCGGTTTATCCGGGAGTCCCACACAGCCATCGGTCCTAGATGGTAACCAATGGGTGTATGGGAAGTGCATTTGCATTTTACCAGGAAATGAAAAAAAAGATCCTTGAAATCGTCTCGAAAATAAATTATGTCGATAGGTATTTGATGATGATGTTCGCACATTATATTATGCATCTATATACAATTATTGTATCTATTTATTGTAGTACCTTCAATATCTTTGTAGTTCCTTCAAAAATACGCTTCTTCAATACGAGGCGTATTTTTGAAGATACAATAAATAGATTTTTCTGGTTCTAATCACTGTTAAATACCTATTACGTAAAGGCTAGACATATTATTTTCGGCCATGCCACTCGCAAGCTTGTATGATAAAAATGATACTATCTAATTATGTTTAATAGTAATACTATTGTTACATAAGGGAAGAATGCTCGTTTTTGATATATTTTCGATACTGAATAATTTTCTCCAGCAAAAAAATGTTGTCCGGGTAAAACTTTGCAACTTCGCGGGAATAAAATGGCTTCTCGATCTTTACCCCAAACAAAACCGAACGTATATCATTTACATTTTCAGTCACTGTCCATGTCTTGGGTTGCGGACCAATCTGGTCAAGTTTTTGTTTAGTTTTATAAGAAGCGAAATAGATTTACTAAGGCTTATTGCAACATAATGCCATAGCCTTCTCCCTAGCTAAATATTGTTTTTTTTACCGAGTGTAATGTTATATTTAAATTTGAAATATCAGCGGTACGTGTGACTACTTCAAAGCACGTAAAGTGATATGCAAAATAATTCTATTCTCTGAGTGCATATGGCGCGAGTGCTTAGAAAGCAAACTGCTTAATATACGACAGTAAAGTTCATCTTTTGCATATTGCCCTAAAGTATTCACTAAAAGTAAGCAGGTAACAGTTTTGTAAAAATACACATTACATACATAACAACATTTTTTTGCAGCCCACGCCAATCTACACATGCATTTCCTTTAATATCTACAGTGGATGTTTCACATTGAGTATATGGTTAAGAGAGACAATATATTCAACATTCAAAGATTGTAATATTTTTGGTGCTTACTTCTTAAACAACCCAAAACAAATCTGCTGGCAATAAAACATTGTATATATCTTTGATAAAAATCAGCAGTTATATTTTAATAATATACAACATTTTTTTGTAAATTTCTGAAAAAATTAGAATCCTTTACTATTTATTTTCAATAAGTATTTTTGTTTTAATTTCCCTGGGTGGTAAAAATTTAACATATAGTGATACATATTGACAGACAATTTTACTTGTGCAACAACCTAGATTCTTAATGGAATGTAATAATTGTACTTTATTTTGAGATGCAGTCGAATTTCATCTAAGTATTTGTTAATGGCAACAAAATTAACTTTAAGTAAACTTCTATTAAATAAGGACTAAAATAAACATTATTTATTCTGCAAACGTTTTGCTTAAAATTATTCGTGAATTCATCTTTTCGAATTTATTCATCCTTCGGGAATCCTTAATTAATTTACTCTATTTTCAAATGCGGGGATGTTTTGTAATGATAAACATTTCCCTATCTGCTATTATACTTTATTACTTACGAGAACGTTGACTTTAGTTTTTAAATCTATGCTTAATATGAATATATAGAAGTTATTACCATTCATTGTGGGCGTTGCAACGACAGGAATTTTAAAATAAAAGTACACTTGCACAGTATAAAGTTTGATTATTTAATTAATTAACCGTCGCCGTCAAATATATACTCTAAAAAAAATCATAGAGATATAAAGACTTACTTCTGATATCAATAAAAAAAATTCTTCTAATAGTTCCGAAAGTTTGTATATATTTAATTTTTCATTCTAGTAATTACTGAACGGATTTGGATAAACCATGATTTTAGATTATAATCTGAAAAAAATACCATAGAAGTAAATAAAAAAATATTTTTAATCCGAAAAAATTGAATGGTATCCATTTGACATAGATTTTACTCGAGTAAAGCCGCGAATCACGGCTAGCACGAGTATTATAGATACAGTTATAAGATAAACTGATAGTTTCGTTTATATTTTATATATAATGGTATTTTTTCTTTTCAAGAATGTCAGTAGTTATAATTATAACTACAATCCATAGCTGAAAATAATATATTTTGATCATTCCAAAATTTTTTTCTGACTTTGGGAACAATACCATTTCCATTAATTGATCTAATATTATAATATCAGTCCAATGATAAAAGGGGTGTACGACGTACGTACCCATATTTGAAACACTACAAATGGAGGACTAAATTAATAATAAGCCCAAGCTGAAGTAATCCTTCGATCCAATCAAAGTTGATGTGTGAAATTACATTTTGCTAACTCTATCAGAGTTAACACTACAATTATATAATTTCTACTCTGACTTGTAAAGTTTCGTCTGTCGTTTATATAAATGTAAATATATATCATACATTACAATACATTACAATATCCGGTTAAATAAACGGATATAATTCATTGTTTTCATATAATAAAATACTATACAACAACTGTAAATGGTCAGTACTGTACTTTCTTTTTTATATTTGGCACATCAGTGCTCCTAAATTATTTATTAAACACTAACTTGTCCTAAGTGATAGTGGTGGTTTTTTTAGTAACAGGAATAAAAGCTACTAAATTAAACTTGATAACCTGCACAGAAAAAGGATACGTAGCCTTCATATTACAGTATATACTATTGTCTTTAGAGTTAGCTACACATCCATAATAGGTAAATAATATGTCTAGGTTATACAAGTATATAAAGTAATATCAGCTAGAATTTATATCTCCTTTGAAGCACAACAGCGGTCCATTATACTTCCATTTATTACCATTGTCCTAGAAAATAGCATATTCAGTAAACTGTTTACTTTTATTTAGCGACAATATAAACTTTGTTTGCTGCAAGCGTGTTTGATACAATATTAAGAGACTAAGAAAATAAAAAAAAAATTGTTTCAGCTACACGCATTATCAAATAGTCTTTCTATTTACTTTAATATGTAGTTCAATAAAAAAATACTATGGGGACTTTGCAAGTTTCTTGAAAAATATTTCTTTAAAGCGGTTGCAGCGCCAAATATTTATTAACAAGGATATGAAATGGCCATATGCTTGTTCAGACTTTAACAATACCATTCATCCATACGTAATGAAAGGATTTTCTCTTTTTTCAATAAAAAATAAATAAATTTAAAATATGTAATTTAAAACATGGCCAAACCTTTTATTTAATTTTATATTATAATATAATTACGCTTTAATATGCAGCGACGACCTCAGCGCCGACTTCAACTTCATTATCATAACAGAAGGAGATCGCAGCTGGGAAAAATACATTTTGTATTCCCTGTAATAGTTACAGCATTACAATATTGGAACAAAATTTACAAAAGATATGTTAACTCATAAATCGTACGCTTACATAATTAAAATAATTATGTAAAATCGATAGTTAAGATATACAAAATTACTTTGTTTAGTTTACTAGTACAATTGTTTTGTTATTACTTACTTTCATTGAATTGCAAAGGAACATTTGTTTTTTAGACAAATGAAGTAAATATTTAATAATCAAAAGTACAAAAAGTACAAGTATTATTATGTGTATAAAGGGCACTCTTTGTTATACGTGCTTTTCAATCCACTAGTACGTTACATTTTGTTTGAATAAAGAGGAAGCTCGCAACACTGTGCTCTTTAATCTTTAAGGCTATATTAACTGAATCTATACGTACAAGCCTCGCCAGGTGAATTATTCCCACCATTACTCCAAAATCTCTGAATTAGGCAAATTGAACGGCCCACGAAATAAATTACACGTAAAGTCGACCTCCCGAAATCCGACACTAAAATCGTCTTCTTAAAGAATAATTCTGGAACGTTCCGTCTTAGAAACTAAAGGTTGATGGATTTTGAGCGTCACAAAGTTGAGTTCTATTTAAAGTTAATGACGCGAAAGCGTCTAATGTTACTTAAATTCGAGAGGTTTCTTTGAATTTCGATCACGCACCTTTCACTTGTTTCAAACAATAGACTTTTTGTACAAAAGTGCCTTTGACATTTCACAGGGAATAATGCGATAGGATTAATACGCTATTTATAATACGTAAATTATACCTACTATCATTTTTGTTTAAATTTATATTTATATAATATTTTTTTCATATAGATAGATCTCCATTATAATTATTATATACATATTAAATATCAACGTACATACTTTTAGTTTAAATGTTTATATTAATGACTTTTATAACAAAAACTGTAGCTACTGTTCATTCAAACGAATGGGTGTTTTAATTTCTAAATGTTATACAATTGTGTAAAAAAAAATGCAAAGTATGAAATATGAATCAAAGGCTGAAAGAGTAGGTACATTTATACATTTAATAAAATACGGTTATAAGGAAGATAGAAAATCGCTTTGATGATCCGAATAAGCTTCCTTATTACCTTAGTTACAAACGATTTCGGCAAAATACTTATTTAATATCCCACAAATATGAGTATATTTTATATTTTATGGCAAATATAAATTAAACATGGAGATATATTTAGTAAATATTGCTAAAGGCTAAAATCAATGAATTTTCGTTTTAAACCCAATTGAGCATCATGTATGTCTTGCGTTTGAATTCAAACTCATAATAAGTCATCATGTATGTCTTGCGTTTGAATTCAAACTCATAATAACTATAAAGTCGCGGTTTTTTAAATAGTATATACAAACTATTGTCGGAACATTTTCCATGACTACCGACGTCCATAGAGGTTTTACAATTCTGCTCTTTGCTTCCCTTCACCTTTGTACTTTGACTAACTATATACCTACCTACACAATACAAGGTATTAATTTTTATTATATTCATTATTAATATTATTATTATTCATTATTGCCTACATGGTGAAACAAAGTCGCTATCAGTCATTTTTAAAGATTTAAGCTATATCTTAATTAAATCTTTAAAACTATGATATGGTATGGTACTAAGATATTGATGCGTTTTTTTAAATAGATAAAGTGATACAAGAACAAGGTTCATAATATATATCATGCAATATAGTAGAGAAAATATAAGAAATTTACTTTGCAAAGACCTGTCTAATCCTAGGGCTAACCCTAACCCTAGGACAGATAAAAATATTATGTATAACAATATTATAAATTTTAATACCTTGAAAAGAACTACTACAGAAAAATACATTATGGGTTATGTCTATATATTAGAAATTATTTAGAATAACCGTTTGAAGCACAAGGATGGTGTGAAATTTTAGACCTCAATAGAAAACAAAATATTATATTATGTCAAAAGCAGTTACATAAAATTCTTATAAAATAATATTATGAAATTAGTCGAACTTTGGTTATATTTACATAATAAAGGGAATACAAAAACAAGTTCGGAAATAATATTGTACCGGAATTAGATTTGTTTTATGCTTTTATGCAAAAACTTTTGCGCTTACCGCATTCGAACACGTTTGCTACACAAACAAGAGATATAAGCGGTCGAAAATTGCTTGGCCTTATTACTGGGGTAACAAGGTTTTGTAAAAGTTTTTCTCTAACTACGGAGTAAATCAGTAATTTCAAATGCATTAATATTTTCTTCTCTTCTTTTTAAGACGTGCGTAAGATAAATAGTAATTGAGCCAACATTAATAAATGATTCTGCAAAAATTCATATTTTTTTTTAAATTCTTAAACTCTAATTTATCTGGTAGATTTACTGTGTTTAATAGTTTTTGCATTTTCTTATTACCTTGATGAACTCAGTTTGTCCGTTATTATAAAAACAATTAGAAGTTAAAACGAGTAACATCAGTAATTTAGGCTCCCCTTTATTACTTCGAAACTCCATTTGTTGGGCAATATGGCTAAAGTTTTTGTAATTTCCAGATAAATTGTGCTAAAATCCTATAATAGTATAATGAATAAAGAAAAAGAGAAGAAAATTCTCTCCCAAATCTGATTATTAATTTTTTATTTGAGCTTAGATCTTGTTTATTATCTTATCTTTATTTAATTTACTTACAAGAGTGCTAACAAAAAATTAAACTGAATAGTCCCTGATGGGATAATAATACGATGGTGGACTGTAAAATTATTTTATTGGAAGAAATAACTACAAAGTGCCCGTATGCGGTGAGAAGCTGATGGCAGTCTGAGGGTGCGAGCGCGCCGCTCGATCCCCTCCGGTTGCGCTGTCCCTGCTGTGGTCCTATGAAGCCCGACGAGGTCTGGCGAGGCCGAACCAGGCCC
>LUGF01039074.1:37591-50525 GCA_001625245.1 Calycopis cecrops | reverse complement strand
CCAAAAAACCACTTTTTAGACATTTTTGTATTTTGACCCCTGGGGGGTCAAGGGGTCAACTCCAAGAAAAACGACCAACACCATCTAATTCCTCTGGTAATTCTCTATCGACCTGTGCACTCAGTTTTCAAAAAAAATTACGCCACTTTTTATGTGTTTTATGGATTTTCATACATTTTGAGGTTAGTTTGGTTTTTTGGCTATAACTTTTTTTTAATGTGTTTCCGCACCTAGGGACTTTAGGGTGGGCATGTGGGGGACCCCCCCTCCCCCCCCGCTCCCCCTCAAAACGTATATCGTGTAGATGTATTCTAATGCAACCCCCGAATATCTTGTTAAATTGCGATATTTTGTTATTTTGTTGAGTTTTAGTTAAAGTTTGTTTACGTCGTGTTTGTTGTTACGTTTTGTAAACTTTGAGTGTTTCTTTTTCCAATATTGATCATCAGCCAAGTACATCACAAAAAGACGCGGACATATTGTTGTCCCCAAAAAAAAACGTCCACGAAAGTCTTTAACTGTTACTGAAAAAGTATTGATCCGCAACGTCTACAAGTACGTGAAAAATGAAACTTCTGTGCAATTGGAGGCCCATATTACAACCATTTGTTTTATTTCTCATGTTCCTTCATTATCACATATTTTTATTAATTTCACATACAATTATTAAAGAAAACTCTCAATACTTAATTAATCGTCATAACTAAATTATCCGTTCAAAAATATTTAATTTTTTGATGTACTTAGTTTCGATTAAAGTAGTAGTTGATAATACTATAAACAAGAGGAATCGATTCGGAAATATTTCATTTCCGTATCGAATAATTATGCAACGTCACTATTTAGTACTTGTCATAACGTTACAACACTGAAATTGTCAAATCTGGAATCGAATTAAAATTCCGGGTATAGAACACAGTGGTCAGTGACTTTGATTATGCGGGTCGCTGTGGCGTCTTACTCGCTAAAATAATGATCTCATATGTACTTCTTCTACTGTCTCTTTTCTTTTCCGATGATTGGAACATAATTTGAATGTCTCGCTCCCACGCTTTGTGCATCTTTCACGTAGTGAGAACAATTCTAAATCTATGACTGAAAGACTGTCATTGTTACTGAGGGTACTTTGAAATAAAAACTCTTATATAAAACTTTAGAACAAACACGCTTTAGTTTGTGTTTAATGATTATACTTAGTGCTTGTGTGTTATTATAGTGTAAAAAGTGTTCACTAATACTATTTAGGAATATTATGTCCAACGCGAAATACAAAAGAATAAAATGTGGTAAGTTATGAAAAGTAAACTAAAACATTTTTGCGTTGTGTCAATATTGTTTGCTGTTATGTATGTTCATACAAACTGGATGAAATCGAGTGAAATACAGATTGTTGGTACTATTGCTAAAGTATAAAAATAATTACACGTAATACTTATATGAAATAACTCCGCGGTTTTACAAGGGTATGATTATTTTTCAAGATACAGAGTTTTCTGTTACTTCATATTGCAATGTATATATTTTGTGCCATTCAAATGCTTTCCGTCATCCAAATACTTTCCGAGAGAAAGAGAGATCATACGTAAATATTAATACGTTTATAACGTTAGTAGTATTCTAATTATACATTTTGTAAGAATAGATAGATTTTGCTAAAAAATATTATTAAAAGTATTTAAAATAGCTGTCTCGGTCTTGGGAAAATTCTTTGAAATGTCAAAGGATTTATTACATTTAGTTCGGTATATTATTTATGTTATTGCCCACATTCCTGGTGTATGTTACATTGTAGTAAGGTAAGGTAATAACAGACCGCCTAGGAGGCAGTGCCACGATTTGGAATAGGTGTTTGGAGTGTCGGATTTTTCGCGAGAAAAAAAAAAGAAAAGAAAAAGAAGGCAGGAGGAGTTGGTGAAATCAAGACGGTAATTTCTCAAAAGGCCACAGGACGGGATTGAGAATATCACATCCACTGAATCTCACACAGGACCGATGGCAGCGTAAATACATCGCAAACACAAAAATATAACAAGAGACGCCAAGCTTCTTACGATCTCAAATAAATAATAATTAATCAATGGGATATTTCCAGAATTTTCTAATGACGAATGCCAAAACGGAGCCAAATTCCCAGTTTTGATTAATGCTTATGAATAAATAATTCCCAGTCAGGCCTGGATCTGTGAGCCGAGGGTTCCGTAAAATTTCCCTCAGGAGAAGATAGTGTTTCAATTCATTTCCAAATGAAACAGTTCTGATCTAAACCTACATATTTAAGTTAGACTAGCTTCCGCCCGCGACTCCGTCCGAGCGGATGTCGGTCTTCGCGTGGATGGATTTTATTTTTCTACGTATTTTTCCAGTATAAAAAGTATCCCATTTTATGCCCACGATAATAAGGTATAATTATACCAAGTTTCATCGAAATCGAACCGTTAGTTTTCACGTGATGCCTGAACATACAGACAGACAGACAGACAGACAAAAATTTTTTTAATCGCATATTTGGTTTTGGTATCGATCCAGTAAACTGGTGCCTGCCCTGCTATTTATTTTTTCAATATTTTCAATATACAGAATTGACCCTTCTACAGATTTATTATATGTAGGTATAGATTTACGCAAAGCGACCTCTGGTGCAAGAATATGGCAGTGACATATGGGGCTGCTCGTTATAGATAGGTAAGCTATATTATCATGTGTTTTTTACGTATGGCTATCGGGGGTCGATGTTGCCCCACGTTCGTAGGAACTGCCTTAGATAACCCTACACGTGTCCCCGGGTGTTGCTAAGAGCTTGACAATTTTGGCAGCTTGCCTTCCAAATCTCGCAGCTCACACTTCAAAGACAACAAATCATAAGAAGTAGTCGGGTAAATCAGGTTGATGCAATGAGTTCACTATCATCACAACACGGCTGATGCGACAGACTTCGCGTTTTATGTAGATGAGTACGCATTTACAAGTAACTTTTGAAAGAGGTAGTGCCATTCTCTGCATAACAATTATGCAAGTGTCTAGGGTGTCAGTAGTCGTTAAAAACTCCTTGCATATTTGTCTCCATCTTTATATCTATATTTTTTTATATCCATGTCATTCTACTCCTCCTAAAGCACTGGAGCGATTTTAACGAATTTTTTTTGAGTGTGCTGAAGATGATTCGAGAATGGTGGCCCTGCAATATACAATATTGTAGAGTACCTAAAGTAAGCGGTTGACAATTCAGCTACATTTTACACGTTACCATGACAACATATTATCTAATAATGACAAGACAAGGTACTCTATCGGGCTAGTATCATATCACCGGCAGTTTCGTGACGGGCTACGCCGTAGCCTTTTGTGCAGTTGTGAGAAATACGAACGGGCGTGCCAGGAGAGGACGTACACCTTCTCGTGTGGTTTTCGTCTCGTCGCACAGTACCCTAACATGATTCATCCTTTTATCGAGTTCTTTATGAATGTCAGCGTTGGGCGCGACGGCTAAAAATATGTCTGGCACCGCTGGGGACTGGCGCAGGCTTACGCGAGCCGCTTCCACCATCGATCCGGTCATCATCAGCGCCGTTCCGCTGGCGGAACGGACCTTTCAGATTCAGAAAATATTTATTACGAACAACATTTATTTTTCTCTCGAAGGTCGGCAACGCATCGGTTAGACCTCTGGTGTTGCGGATGTCTGTGGGCGTTGGTGATCACTTTACATCAGGTGGCCCAACTGCTTGTTTGTCTCCTGTTATAAAAACACTAATCCAATTGTATTAGTAGGTTTGAACAAGTAGAAATCTTAAAAGGACCAGTTATTAAATTAATTTATTACACTAACCCTAATGTTATTTAATAATAATAATAAATAAAAATAAATTAATTTAATAATTGGTCCTTTTAAGATTTCTACTTGTTTAAAACTACTAATACAAATGGATTAGTATGTACCTGTGGTATGTACCTACATTGTACAGGCATACCTCCCGGAATCCTTGTTTGTACGAGATACCTCGGAACAGGGTCATCCGCCATTTCTCTCAGGATGCTGTTTCCCCGGAAGCCTCCCCACCAGAGATGGTGCCTTTTTTCTATTGATGGCATGAAAGCCATCAGTGTTATATTGGGCAAATATGTCGAACGCACTGCAGTGTTTGGGGTGTTTCTACATCATCCTGAAAACGTTTTTTGTTATATTGGATACGCAGGCGTCTAGCTGCTTTCTCGAACACCTGGGCCAAAGACCACCCGTATACAGACCAGGACTATAAGGTTAAAAAAACTATACATATATTGACCTGATCCGTACAACGGTTGAATCTTCGAGCTACCATGTTCTCTCGGAGCGCCAGAACGCACTTTGATAGTGTGGACGTATTGCTCGTTTGTCGCCTAATATGTATAATAAAAAAGTGTGTGCTCTAGACCACACAACTGAAGTAAAACTTAACTATTGATTTTAATTACCGTAGTAACAATGACATAACATGTCATATGATATTTATTTTTTAAATACAAAAAAGGTTCACTTAAATTGAATTTGAATTTTCAATTTTAATTTGAATTTTGAATCTGAACTTTGAAATTTGAATTTAGAATTTGAATTTGAATTTTGAATTTCCATAGACCTCGCCCGATGGGTGATTTTAACGCCAGCTTCCCAAGTCAAGCGCGTGTATAGAAGTTTTACTTCAAAAATATTTTCAACTAAACTCGACAAACTATAAGACTATGTAGTAGATAATCCGTTTAGAAAATAGTAATCAATCACGCTTCACGTGACAATTTGACACGCCGCGGTCACGGCTCGTCGCCTGTCGGTCACGGTCACGCCACGACATGTCACGTGTAAGTCCCGCTACATGTACACGCCCACAAAAATAATGCCTCACACTAGCTTGCGAACTTGGACCATTGGTCTTTTTACCTTTGACAGAAGAAAAAAAAGATACTCAAAAATATTATAGCATGTAGCGATAAGGGAACGTACCCATACTACGTGACCCATTTTTGAACAATTATCAACCGGAGGGGGTAAGTAACAAAATTGAAAATACCCTACGCGAAATTTGTCTAAAAGTACAAAAACTACGGGTCACGTGGTATGGGTGTGTTCCCTAAGTCTTGATTCGCAATGGAACGAAGTCCACATGCACCAGTCATCATCATAATCCTTTATTGGTCCACTGCTGGACGTCGGACGCACGGATTGGTCCTTCACTGAACACCAAGAAAACCGATCTCCACGTTACCATCGCGGACCGATCATTGCACGGAGATCGTTTTCCCACCCGGTCAATGGTCGACCAACACTAACTACTCCCTAAAATGGCCCGTCTGCCAACTACGTCCTTACTCTCGACACTCGATCCTATTTGAAATTTAGAATTGGGATCGAGAAGTTGTGGTACAGGGCTCGGATAAGCGGAGCATGTTACGTTGAGGTCGCGGGTTCGAATCCCGTCTAGGTAATGGATGTTATCTATGTATTATATGTAGGTATTTCTATAATAAAAATCTTTAATAAAATATATATTTTTTTTTAATTTATAAAACATATTGAATATATTTCAGTTGTCTAGTACCCGTATCACAAGTCCTTACGGTACTTAGCATGGGGCTAGGTTAACGAGGTGTTAAGTCCATAGATATTATTATATTATTATTACCAGCTGCGCCCCGCGGTTTCACCCGCGTCATTTTTGATCTAGTGGGAAATCATCCCGTGGTATCCCATAGGAACATTGTTTCGGTATAAAAACTATCCTATGTGTTAATCCAATTTACTCTCTATATATGTGCCAAATTTCACGAAAATCGGTTCAGCAGTTTTTGCGTGAAGGAGTAACAAGCAAACAAACATACAAACTTTCGCATTTATAATATTAATATGATTATTATTACCTTATTACATAGTACAGATTACCGCAGCTTACAGCCGTACCCTTTCAATGCTGATGTTACCGATTCAGAATCACATTTCATCTCATAATTAATCATCTGAATGCTGGGAACAGAATATGATCTATCTGTTTAATTTATTTTCAAGTGTTTAATCAGCGCTTTAATCGAACTTCATTGAAGCCCGCATACACACAAAATGAAATTAATGGGTTATATATTCGTTCGGGAATCTTAATTAAAAAACAGAGTAGGACTTAAATAAGTACATTTAATTGGCCGTAAACAAAATAATTAACAATAGATCTATAGAACAGTTTATTCATATTCTTATTAATAAAATATCTCATCTCTAAACTGTTGGGTACGTACGGGATAAGTAACTTTAAATTGATGAACCAAGAACCGATTGTTTGGCGAAGTATTAGAAAATGTACGCAGTTGTGACTTGTGAGTACAAATACATGATTAGAATTGAATATTATTTTACTTACCTTGTTATGCATTTTGGTTGGCAAATTATATAAAATTATTAATATGTTGTCCGTTTTTCCAACTGCTTATTAATTATTAGAAAAGGCGAAGAAGTATCGTTTTTTGTTTCATTCTGTTTACAAAAACAGTAGAGGCCGTAGATTTAAATCGTACACTGGCTCATTCAGTAGAAAATTCAGAATAATACATCAAACGTGGAGAAAACACCAATTTCCTTTCCTCGTGTGATTAAGACGAATCGACGTCATCGAATCTTCAGACAAACATCTCAAACTTTAACATCACTACAGCTGCTTCGTGATAATGATGATGGTGCGTGAGCGAGAAGAAAGATTGAACCACGAACCAAAACAGCACAAAACGCAACATCATATCTATCACGGTTGTCGTACACTGGTATCATGGGAGCGAGAGTTCCCTGTAAGCCACCGGCTACAATTTCTTCTATGAAATATAGCCAGTGGCTTACAGGCAGTGGCAGTGGGCTAGTGGTGAGACGTCAGAGTTGATAGATGAAGACTATCTTGTACCATATTGTCCACGGATCCCGATGACCTCGGTGAGACGGTAGCATTTAGTCCTAACTCATCCGCAATCGTTCTGTCACGCTGATCTCTCGCCGCTCTCTATAGCTAACCATAAACTAAAGTATTCTGCAGATCTCAACAGAGCTAACGTTGTTTTGTTTGTTACAGTGAAACTACCCGCGGATGAGGGCCCCGCGGGGGGCGGGCGGTTCACCATCGGGCCGGCGCCGGAGCGCGACTGGGAGATGGTGCCGCCGGACGGCAAGTGGGGCTGGTGCGTTCTCGTAGGTAAACACAATTTCCCGGTCCAAATTTTCATTGCTGATACTCGTGCTGTCGAGATGTTGGCCAATTGCCAATCCATCTCTTTAGCCTGGGCTGCAGACATCAAGCTAAGGGGCTGCTGAGTTCAGACCAGTGGGTTGGTGTTCCGCCCTGTGGTCTTTTCCTTTTACATATGCCGTCAGATGACTAGTAGGCCTGGTGACTTCTCTAAGGTAAATACCTCAGCCCAAACTTCCAGGTCCAAAATTTTCATTACTACTCATCTTGGAAAACCATACCGGAAATTATGGCCAATTGCCAATTCCTGTCTTTAGTCTGAGCTGCAGACACCAGGCTGTGAGGCTCTTTTGATCATGCCAGCTGCTTGGTGTTAGACCTCGGGTTTCGTCGTCAGAAAACATGTGGCGCTGGTGCGTCGTCGTAGGCGCAGTGGTGTTTGCCACTGCGTAACTTCTCCTCGGGCCTAATCCTTAGGTTGTGCATCTATTGCTTTAGGTTGTGTCCAACCTGGAAACCATCGAGGAGCCGTTGGACAATTGTCAATCTGATTCCTTAGCTGGTTTTCGGTCAGACACCAGACTAAGGGGTTGTGGGGGTTCAGACAAGCGAGTTGGTATTCGACCTTGGTGGGCTTTTCTCTTCTATGTACACTGCCGTTGGAGTGAAGTGAGGCTGGTGCGTTCTCTTAGGTAAACACCACTACGTAAACTTCTTCTTGAGCCTAATATTTATTGATGTAGGTATATCCTGGAAACGTTTCTGTCTTTAGTATCACAGATATAGACATCAGGTCGGGGGTCTCTTTTGGTCACATCAACGTCGACGGCAAGGGCGCTTAGTGCAGTCTCGTTGCTAACCATCAGACCAAACTTCTCGATATCGGCTCTGTATACAATATTAAGAACACCAATGATTTAAAAATTCAGTATTCTCATCTTAGTTACCACAAGTGAGTAATACTTTTGTTCTGCCACTTAACTCTTGACTTGCTTATTGTACTGAAATATGTTTTGAGTATTAGTCGCTACTGATTACGTGCCGGTATTTTTTTTAAGTTGTATTATTCACAGCTCAGGCACTGCAAAAATTTAAAACTAAGACTACTGTACCTTTTAGTAATTTTACGCTTATAATAACTGAAAGAGCGTTGCCTTTTGGGGAGATTAATGTAGATATAGTTAGGTAGATATATAAATATCGTATACCATGATCAGCATTCGGATAATGCCCCATCAATCAGTGATGTCTCTTTACTGTCTGTTTGTTCTCTTTTTTCTCTCTGTGTGTGTATGGAGTAGATACACGCATACGCAAACGGGCGAAGATGTTTTGATACTCGATGTATTGATCGTGTTAGTACTTGATAACGTTGTGCATGGCTGTTATAAACGTAAACACAAACGCGATATCCCAGAAATGTTAATATTTAAGTAAGTCTTTATATTGTTGACATGCACATGACATGTCACAGTAAAGCCCAATACACACTGAGCCCACCGGGCCGCCGACAAAGCCCGGCGACACAACCCAGCGACCTGTATGAAAAGAATCATGTCGGCAACATGTGCCTGCGCGTGTTACCCGCCGACATGTTGGCGGCTTGGGTACGCTTGCGCTCGCCCAACAGCTTCGTTGCCTTTGGAGCATCATCTCAAGCCGCCGACCAAATTATCCGACTTGTAATAAGTGAAACCGCCAACTAGACCGCCGACTAAAAGTTGCCGACATATGTCGGCGGCCCGGCAGGCTCAATGTGTATTGCGCTTAATAAATAAAAATAAGTAGATACTTTAGTAAGACAGACGTTCATCTCTGGCTCTTCTCATGGCTAAACTTAGAATGGCGAAGTATCCCAATGTGTTCCAGGCGCGACACTGGTGAACATATTAATACCTGGCACCATCAAATCCTTCGGCGTGCTGCTGGTGGAGTTCAACGATGTATTCGAGTCCAGTGCGTCGGCTTCGTCGGGCATCGTCGCGCTCTGCTACTTCCTCTACAGCAGTTTGGGTGAGTTCCTAGCTGGAGGCGAGTTTTTACTGTGGTCATTAGGTGGATAATAGAAAAAGCACCGTAAGACAGAGTAGTGGTAGGGATGTCGGAATTGCAATAAAGTATCGATATTATATTGATATTTTTAAAAATATTACCTAATATTTGTACCGATATTTTTATAACAAAATATCGATATATCGGTATGATGTACAGCGGTACCCTCTCGATTGTGGAGGAGAGGCGAAACTAAAAAAAAAAGAGGTTAATTTGGGCTTCTAGGGTAGGTTCGATATTTTCTCTATAAGCCTAAGCCGTGACCAATGGCTCTCTATGAGGAGGCCTTGTAGCAGTGAACGTCTTTCGGTTGATGACTATGAAGGTTGATTCTTCTTTTTTTTTGTCTGCCCGTCAACGCTCAGGACCGCATGCTCTTCTCCATTGCTGTATGTGCATCGCTTTATATATGTATTTTTTTTTTTTTAATGGTATAAGGGGGCAAACGAGCAGTCGGAGCTATTTTCATGACTACCGACACCCACAGACATCCGCATAGAGACTACAGATGCGCTGCCCTCCTTTCTCTCTCCCACCTCCATGGGCCTCCGGCTACTTACCCCACGAAACGCGACAGCAACGCTGTCACTTTACGCCGGTCTTACGTAAGCGAGAGGTACCTCCCCGGTCGTGCCGGCCCAATTCGGCTGCATGCAAGCATGCAGTGTGGCACTACCTCTTACTAATATACGTACGTACTAATGTGTATAGCACGCGCTGTTTCCTCTAGCGCGTTTGCCTCCAGCAGGTTAGTGAGTTTCTCCGGTCTATGCCTAAGCGAACGCTTTCGGTGGGCGCCGGTATGTTGTAAAAACCGGCCAAGTGCGAGTCGGACTCGCGCACGAAGGGTTCCGTACCATTATCTACGAAAACGGGAGCTTATCTTTTGTATGGGAGCAAAAAAATCACGTTTATTGTATGGGGGCCCCCTTAAATATTCATATTATTTAATTTTTTTGTATTTGTTGTTATAGCGACAACAGAAATACACCATCTGTGAAAATTTCAACTGTCTAACTATCATAGTTCATGATTCATAGCCTGGTGACAGACAGACAGACGGACGGACGGACGGACGGACGGACGGACATCGGAGCCTTAGTAATAGGGTCCCGTTTTTACCCTTTGGGTACGGAACTCTAAAAAACAATGTTTCCGTTGTTTTCAGGACCACTGTCGTCGATTCTGTCGGTGAAGTGGTCGTACCGGACGGTCACGCTCATAGGAGGCAGCTTCGCCGCCTTCGGCATGATCTTCAGCAGCTGGGCGTTTTCTATTAGTTATCTCTATTTTAGGTAAGTGCCAAATATGTCTTGTCACTTTACGAGAGTCAGATTGGCTCTATTTTGAACTCTCTCAGGATTAGGTGGTGGAATATTAAAAAAAATCCTGTAGCCTGCGCGATAATCAGCGTGAATTGTCACTGCAATATATAAAATTTATAGGAAAGACAGTGGCGCCATCTGTCGAAAATTGGTGGTACCAACTCAAAATCATTCGCAGAACATGAATGATTCTAGAAAGAACATAATATTCAAAAACATTCATTTTTATATACTTATATAGATAATTCATTTGTCTGTGAAACAATGGAAATACACATACAAAATTTCAACCCAATCGGTCAAGGCGTTTAGTAGTCGACATACCGACGGCAGCGCCACCTACCGGATCCAATTGTATTTTTAAGCATCCAGGAAACTATTGGAATACGCATATAAAATTTCAAACAGCCGTCAAGACGTTTACCCGTTTTCTTATGGAATGAAGCATTTTCCCGCGGTAAAAAATAGCCTGTTGTTCTGTGATAATGTAGCATTCAAATGGTGAAAGAATTTTTGAAATCGGTTCGGTACTTTCGGAGCCTATTCATGTACAAATCTTTCGTCTTTATAATATTATTATAGATAATAGTGGACAGCGAAATTAGATATTTTTATGAGCGGGGTGACGGGCTAACCCAGAGGTTACTTTAGTATAGTTTAAAGTTTTATTCTCTCCTCTCGCTAAGGTGATGTACATTTAGTTTTCTTATATTTTTTTCTCATATATTATGTATATATTTCTCATAATATATTATGTGATAAATGTAGAAAACTAAAAGAATGTTCAGGTATCAGAACACCGTTACACATTTACCGATAAAAGTTTCTAGATGTGCAAAAAACTGCTTACTTAAAAAAATAAAACTATAAATTCCTTTACAGCATTTTTTTATTTTTTTTTCTCCCAAGTTTCGGCGCGATGGTCGGCACGGGCGCTGGGTTGGCGTTCCCGCCGACAGTGTACATAGTGACGTCATACTTTGTAAGACTCCGGGGGCTGGCCAACGGGATATGCATGTCCGGTTCCGCCTTCGGCAGCATCATCCTGCCGCCAGTACTTAGGCACTTGTTGGAAACCTACGGTTACCAGTGAGTACATGTTTCTTTTTTATTCTTTCTTTCTATTGGATTGAGGAGAGAGAGAGAGAAAAAGAAAGAAAGAGAGGGAGGATCATTTAAGGAATTTTACTCTTTAATTTGATGTGTGGTTTGAAAACACCGCGAGTGGTTTCAAACCACATTAAGGAAAAAATTGAGGAGTAAAATCGTGTGAAGCGTAACGTAAGGCTGAGCGTAACACAGAATGTGAAATGGACATTGTATCATAATTGTGCTGAAATATATGGGTCGGTTTTCAAAATATTCTGACTGCTTTGTCCCCATTCATATACAAAAAAAGATAATATTTGTAAATTATTCATTTGATCATGTGATACATTTTGGCAATATTGTTCTGCATGTGCCCAGGTTCCCAAGGCCCGAGGCCTACGCCGAAGGCTTTTGAGTTAGGGTTTTTAAAATTTCAACCCTTGGTGCGAAATAGGGGGGTGAAGTTTATTAAATTATGTGACGTGGGAGGAACTGCGGGGCACAGCAAGTATACCATAAAGAGCGTCATAACCAAATCACTCTGGCTGCTCGTTAGCCCGCATGTTATAAAACTCGGATGCGTCAGCCGCTATCTGCGCGCCGTTAACTTTTATCACCTCCCGATGAACGGCAGTTAGATTTAACGAGAGTACATAAAACGATTGATTTAATGTCCCTCTTACTGTTCAGTGTTTAGTCGAGTTGCTTGTGGAATTTACTCGACCGGGTCAGTTTTACGAGCGTATATGTATACAGGGTTGATAAGAGCGAGAGGCATTCAATGAAACCACATTTACTATAAATGCCTACAGTTAATTCAAAACTATTAAAAATAAGTTTACGACAAGTATACGAAAATACTTTTATCAAACAAGTTAAATAGCGAAAAATTGTTAACACTCTTTGTACCAGGCGGCTACAGCGAGCACGGGGTGAATGACCCCGGCCGGCCACAGTCGGCGATCAGCTGCGATACAGCGTGTACGAAGTGAGAAAAAGCTTTAAAAAATTCCTGTGGCTAAACTATTGCTCCGATTGATCTGATTTTTGTGGTGTGGCCTTGAAATGATACACCAAATATGCGGTTTAATTTAATGCCTCTCGCTTGTATCAACCTTGTATAGTAAGGGGCATTGCTTCATTGCAACCGATTGGGCGGGCACGACCGGGGAGGTGCATCTTGCTCAGGTCACACCTCTGCTGACAGTTATGTTTTAGCTCAGTTAATTTCTGGTGGATCTTAAAAGGGAATGAAGGTTATTTTTTGTAATATAAATT
>LUGF01039074.1:10340-37255 GCA_001625245.1 Calycopis cecrops | reverse complement strand
GGAATGAAGGTTATTTTTGTAATATAAATTCCATGTGCATTGCTAGTAATTAAACCTATTTTTTTTTATTTCCGAGCCCATTTCCCTTGCGATTCAAAACTACATGTGATGAGTGTTACAACGTTTACCTCCAATATTGTCCAAAATGTATGGGATAAAATCCTAGGCCCGTCACAAACGAAATGTTACTCACATTAATTTACAAGTTATCATACGACGACCAGGCTGACGCAGTGGCGCAGGGCTCGGATAAGCGGAGATGTTGCGCCAGGGGTCGCGGGTTCGAATCCCGCAGAGGTCATGGATGTTTGTAAAATAAAAATCTTAAGAATATTTCCGTTGTCTAGTACCCGTAATACAAGTCCTTACAGTAGGTACTTAGTACCTACGGGGCTGGACTAACACTACGTTAGATATGTCCACATATATTATTTACATTATTAATTTCTTTATTTATTAAAAGTATAAATGAGTATATAAATATTGCATAGGGGGCGTCAACATTTCGTTGGGTTTTTATTTCAGCATTGTCCCTCAGAGTTCTATCGGGAGACAATCCATACAAATATTATAAATACAGAAGTGTTTGTGTGTTTGTTTATTTATTACTACGGAATATCAACAATATAAACACTTACTTAAATATTTTTGTTTGTCCGTCTGTTACGTCAAAACAGAGCATTTTTACTCATTGCTTAATTAATAATTACAGAGGGGCGGTGTTAATACTCGGTGGTATCATGTTGAACGTGTGGGCTGCGGCCCTGCTGTTCCAGCCGGTCGAGGAGCACATGGTGAAGAAGTACAAAGAAGTGGAAGAAGACGAGGATATTCCGCAGGTTAGTGATCGCGCTACCACTTAGAGTTGATGGGCGTGCCAGATACTGGCAGTTAAGTGTTGATGGGCGTGCCAGTCACTGCCACTTAGAGTTGATGGGCGTGCCACATACGTTGTATCTTTTGCCACACCTGGGTTTGGTACGAGGTATGCATACTCTAACGTTATTACGCCTGGTAAAAGTGATATGGCTCTGGTGTGGGTTCAGGCACTTAGAGTTTATAATTATGGCATGTTCGCTTAATGTGGATATGCCGCAGGTAAGTGATGGTTTCGGGTTAAAGGGTTAATGATTGTAGCATCATTTCTTTATGAGGGTATGCCACAAATAAGTGACAGGTTCTGGCACTGTTAGTGATCACACTGCCACTAAGGATTGATGGGCGTGCCACATACGCTGTATCTTTTGCCACAAGTCAGGAGAGATTTTATGGGTACAAGTCACAGGATAGCGATCGCTGGCACTTAGAGAATGAACGTGGCACAAACGTCACCATGGGCGAGAGAGAATTTGAGTTCAATGTGGAATCTTAAAATATTGTAGAGTTTTTTGTTTGATGCTGGCACATACAGTTGACGAGTGTGCCACAGTTTGAATTGTCTGACAATTTAGTTCACTTACGAGTGAACGAAATTAGTCAGGACTTGTGGAAGCGGTGTGAGAGTTTCGTTCTTAAAGAAATTTAGAATAACTCGATTAGAATCTGATCCCTGGTTGTAGAATGAATTTGGTTTAATAAAACGCACTTATAATTGAAAATTTTGTTAACTTTGACCAAATGGTGGCACTTTTGGTTGTTTAGTGTAAGTTAATAACAACGGTTTCGTTATGGTTTGGGTGGCTGGTAACCGATTCTTATTAATTTCAATATAGATTTGAGTCTTGTTTCGTCTTTGAGTTGCACTTAAAGAAGCTGTGTGTATGTATCCCTCGCTCGTTCACATAATACCGAGGGCGACAATATCTTAAGATGTGCAATGATAAGAAGTTTAAGTAAAGTCAGGAAACTATTTCTGTATGTTATAAAGGGACCAACGAACGGGGCCTTCTGGAGAACTGAGGGCCATAGACATGTACATAATTGTTGTTTATCTATGGCCACCTTTTGCACACTTCGTCATGGGCCACAGAAAACTCAAAAGCCGAACGAAACGTAACAGCACACACGAATGTAGTGTGTATATGCTGATATTACGCACCTGGCAATGATAATTTAAGAGGTAGTATTACAGCTGAATTGGCCCGCCCTGTCGGCTTTATTCTAGCAGATACATCTCGCTCACTTGAATCTGCCAAGGGACTGTTCAACTATTACGTAACGCAATTTTTGAAGATAACGTAACGTTGTTGAGTATCCTCCCCTCTCCCCCCAAAACGTTACGTAACACACAACTGAGCATATTTTTACTTAAATTGAGCAAAAAAAAGGTCGCATTTGTCCAAATTTTGCCAACTTGGAAGATTATTTTTTTATTTAAAAGAAATGTTACGGAATACGTTGTTGGAAACCCCCTTCCACCTCTGTAACGTATCGTAACGTTTTACAAGAGCCCCCCTCCCCCCAAATTGCGTTACGTAATACTTGAACGCTCCCGAAGTTACGCCAGACCGCCGCTCTATGGCGTAACGTGCGATGTATCAGTTGCAGCAGTCATCAAATTCTTGAACTGCTCGTCTACTTCCATGAACTTGAAATCAACTATTATTGGATAATTCATACGAAATTCTTGCAATTGAATTATTAGTCAACACATTTCAATATGAAAAAAAATAATATTGACATTTAATATAAAGCTAGAAAAGCCTGACAAAGAAAAACTTGGATCTATGAAATTTAGTTACCATTTCTGTCGTACTTGAGTAGCGTCGTCAACCGTAAATAACTTACAATTATATAAGTTTAATATTATCTATATAGGCTGACTGGTGAGACATTTTCATCATTCATAGATATTTAACATTTTAGCTGGGAGAGTTAAAAAACATTAATATTAAAAATTATGTTAAGTAATTTCGAAGAAACCCCAAAGAAATACAAAGGGACTCAAATTGCATATTAAGGTAGTGCTGACGAACGAACGGTGGTGTAGTCACGTGGTCGGCTCGTCGACTGCTGTTACGTAATACTATAACGTCGCCAATATTATATCAACGTATTCAGTAATTTGTAGGATTTTTTGGTAAAAAAAATATATTTATTTTATTACATGTTCTGAATAATGAAAATGACTCACCAGTCAGCCTGTATATCTTTTTGTTAAAAATATTAAATTGTATATATTTACGACTTGTAAAATCAGTAGCTTCCCATATTCCCATTTTTAGGTAGATTAGCCTTTAGTAGATTAATTAAAATGTAAAATAAATAGAATTTAGTGTCAGAACACATAATATAATACAAATCTATACTTACTATTATTATAAAGGTTAGATATATAATTGATTAGTTCGTACGCAGGAACTACTTACTGGTCCAATTTGAAAATTATTGCAGTGTGGGATAACCCTTATATCAAGCAAAGCTTAAGGCTGTAGTATTCTATACTACTTCTTCGGCGCAAGGCGCTGATAGGAAACAGTAAAAGTACTCAAAAATGTTTTTTTTTATAGATTTGAAGCACTGTACCAATATAATATTATAAATAATATGTTACTTATTCTTTAAGAAGAAAAACATACCATTACATATTAAATATTTTGGTTACAACTGATACCACATGCAAAGACAAGTATTATACAACTATTATACACTTAATTCGTTTACACATATATTACTAAACCAAGATTGTTGAGAACGACGAAAAGATGTGTTGGGAAAAATAATTAATGAGAAATATTTTAAAATCCATAAATATTAAAAAATATAATTTTTTACCATACATTGTTAGTTTTTGGTCAACTGCCAAATTTTAAAATAAGGAAGTTAAAGTCAATCCAAGCGTGTGTATTAAATATTATCGTCTAATTGTAATCCCAACAAAAACAAGCTGTAAAAAAACCAAGTCTCGCAGCTCAATTTATTACCACAAAAAGTTGTGAGATCCATGTAATACCAAATCTGTTAATTTATTTAGTCTCTACTTAAGGAACCCTGTCTTAAGTTATTATCATATAAATATTAAAAATCTTTTACATTTTAAATAAAAACATCGACTTGGCCATTTACTACTGTTAATAAAATTGGCGAGCTTAAAACAGTTTTATTAGATTATTTATTTCTGTAAGTTACAATAAAATATACTTTCCTAAATGACAATATGCAAATATTAGAAATCGACTTCTTCAAGGTCACATTAGAGTCGGTCGGTCGGCGCCGCTCCAAGGTCAGGTAAACTGTTGTTCGCGCCCCGTGTCCGTCAGTTACTTGTTTTAGCTTCGGATAAAAATTTCATTTATTTATTTATTATTTTTTTATTTCATTAATCGAATGTATTATCGATTCTGAACCGAATATGAAATTTTGACCAGTGCCCAAAAACTAACCCTGTATATAACAATTTTTATTTATTTTGAGGGATAAATAATTATTTTAAAAACAAATCAAAATTTTATTATATTTTTAAATAAATTTTCATGTTTCTTCCATCAAAATTCATTTACATTGTGCCTGAAGAGAAATCATACACCATACAACAGTGACATATTGCTGTCATGAAACAAAGTAAGCATTTTACATTCAATATATGTGTGTTGTGCGCTTGTCGTTTTCTGTTGCTTTACTAATAATTTGGTTTGCGTCTTTTGGCTGTTAAACGTTTAAATATCGCTTCACAGCTACACGTTTGGCTTTAGTAACGCTTAGTTTTTGTATTTGTTTTATAGTAACATCAAGAGGATGTGGGTGACGGGGCCGCGCTTCAACGATGACAACTAAAGCTAATTCTATAGGTACTACAAAGTTTCCCACATTTATGTCACGGTATAATAGTACCATAGAAATAAGTTACACCGATGTACCTGCGCAGAATACATTTTTTTGAAAGGCGCGAAAATATTTGACCCAATCACTAGGCAATATTTTTGTACGGGAAATTCTTCATTCGCTATTGGTCAAACGAGAGTTGACTGTATTGGCATTCGTCATTTGCTTAGCCGAACGCCAGCTCTCATAGGC
This sequence comes from Calycopis cecrops, assembly GCA_001625245.1. Classification (NCBI taxonomy): domain Eukaryota; kingdom Metazoa; phylum Arthropoda; class Insecta; order Lepidoptera; family Lycaenidae; genus Calycopis; species Calycopis cecrops. The sequence continues at coordinate 32,302 of LUGF01039074.1, read as the reverse complement.
TGTCATTCATACACACGTCAAGTCATGCAGCACAGATATCGCGAGCAAGATAGCATAAGCTCACGTCTTGTTATATTTTAAGTCTTATTAGTTGTAGAATAAGGTTTTTATTGGATTGATGTTATAAATCGGGTTAGATCGGCCTATGTTGCGCTCTTCTGCGTAAACGACGAAAGCTGATATAACTTATTTTCGTGTTCGAATTATAATCATTTATTAATGCTGCTAAACACGAATTTATACCCTTAAATTCTATAAAGTTACTAAATATATGAGCGGTACTGCGTTGGCTAAATTTACTTGATTACCACTGTCAAGTGTCAGATTGAACTTGTCAGGTAATGTCAAATGTTTTGACAGCAATATATAGATATTAATGTGCTTTGGCTTCTTGAATTAACAAGTTTAATTATATGTTAATCGATAAAATAATAATTTTCAATAAACTACTTCATTGTATTATACAAAATAATGATAATTCCTTGTGACAATATTACTTTAAATTATCGTCCACAAACGTACATTACAGATTTTTAGATAATAGCAATTTTCAGTTGTGTTTATCTTTCGTTTACCGTTGAGGTGTTTAGATATTACTGATTAGTTTTCGGGTGATAAAATGCTGCTAGTGCAGGAAGCTGGGGAGCTAATAATATCTGTGGTGATTAAATTCTTATGAAGGTTTGGCGATTCATATTCTGGAGTGTAAAGGTATAGAAGGACTGAGCGTTGCAGATAGATATTTAAAATGGGGGCGCCACTGTTGATTAATATATATATTACTATGTTTGATTTGTCCGTTCTATTAGTATAACCCTCAAATAAATAGACTTCTTTCTATTTCTATACACTCTATAATTCTGATATTTCATTTTGAAATCGTTATCAGATTTGTCCGTTCTATTAGTATAACCCTCAAATAAATAGACTTCTTTCTATTTCTATACACTCTATAATTCTGATATTTCATTTTGAAATCGTTATCATTTTAATTGTAGCGTAATTATGATCTATTTTAACATTTTTATTTACTTTTTTTTAGTTATTGGTGTTTATTGGTGTAATTATTTTCAAACTCTTTAAAACTTTCAAATTTAAAAGACTCAAAATTGTTACCCCAATAAAATTGTCTAAATTTAACGTATTACATATTAACAAAAAAAAAAGAATATTCAAAATTTATTTTATATTTAAAGTTTTTTTGGATTTGATTTTTGCGTCTGATTCGAGATATTTTTCGTAAATTTTATTGTTTGTCCAATCAGGATTCTGTTTTTATTTTTCATCGTAATTCATTTCTGGGTGACACGGTTAGTTTTTTTTCAGTCAGCTTGTTAATTGTTTTGGTGGTGGATTTTCGTTAAATGCAATGGCATAGGGGGAATCCCTATGATTTCTTATTTCATTTCGCTGGAGTTGTGGTTCTATCTCAGGCTTGTGAAATCTACCGATATAGTAAGGCTGTCATCGTAAAATCATGGAACATTTTCCATTCCAGTACTGCTTTTCCTATTTTTTCTTATTTTAATTAAAATTAATAGGCCCTTTATCCCGGTTCTTCGCGCAAAACCCCTCTAGTAATAACCTAAAGTAGTACCATAATAAGTATGTCATGTGTAATCGGCCTGTCATAGTTTTAAGCCTTGGCAGTGACGTCACATCCGTATACTCTGATATGAATTTGTTTTGATTATAAACAATCACTTATTAATATTAGGAAATGTTATTAATTTATCATATTTTATCGATAACTAATTATAGAAAGTAAGTTACGAATTTTTTCTTTAAGTTTCTATATTATCTGGCTAAGGGGGCGTTCAAGTATTACGTAACGCAATTTGGGGGAGGGGGGCTCTTATAAAACGTTACGATACGTTACAGGGACAGGAGGGACAGGAGGCAGGTTTAGAACAACTTTGATTTTTTTTAATAAAAAAAATAATATCCCAAGTTGGAAAAAAATTGACAAAGGAAACCTTTTTTGTGTGTAAAAATATGATGAGTTGTGTGTTACACAACGTTACGGTTACACAACAACGTTACGTTGCGTTACATTACGTTACGTAATACTTGAACGCGGCCTAATATTACGTCAATACGAGCAATATAGAATACTTAAATAACAAATGCAGTTTATTATGAAACATGTAAAGTTCTGTTCAATCGATTTACGCGGGTGAAACCGCGGGGCACAGCCAGTCGTATGTAATCCAAACAGATAGTGTTAATGCGGACACGAATGTGACGTCATTCCCGAGACTTGAGCCTGCGTGGCTGCAAGCATAAGATATATTTTATCATTTCAATACATCCTAATTAACATATTCATAACAGCAATAATCATTTTTCTTTACTACAACATAATATACGTCAATAAATTAAAAAACATTTTTTTATTACAAGAGCCACAACACACGCGACTTTTAGACGCGGCGACTGGCGAATTTGCGACTGTCGCGATGAAGTCGCACGATTTAGCGACTTTCTGCGACGAAGCGTCTAAAAGTCCATGTGTGTTGTCGCCCTTATTACTTATAAACAAATTCAAATAATTTATTTGTAAAAATGCAGTAAATACAGTTTTCAAATAAAATAATAATCTGTCCAGTACATTTGCCATGTTACTGTCATAACACAAATAAAAAAAAAACAAAAATAAGCGAAGCAATATATTTTTGATCTAGGTAGATACAAGATAGGTATGTACTTATATGTTTTTTACCTAGTACTATACTTTATATCACGTAAATTTTATAATTATTGGTGAAAAATCAAAATGCTTATCTCATCAAAGAAACTGACGTATATAATATCTATACATATAATAATAAATCTGTAGAAGGGTCAATTCTGTACATTGAAAATATAAAAAAAATAAATAGCAGGGGGTGTTACTGGATCGATACCAAACCCAAATATGTGATTAAAAAATTTTTGTCTATCTGTCTGTCTGTCTGTATGTTCAGGCATCACGTCAAAACTAACGGTTCGATTTCGATGAAACTTGGTATAATTATACCTTATTATCCTGGGCATCAAATGGGATACTTTTTATCCTGAAAAAATACGTAGAAAAAAAATAAATCCATCCACGCGAAGACCGACATCCGCGCGGACGGAGTCGCGGGCGGGAGCTAGTTAATAATACAAACAAAAATTTATAAAATAAATCAAGTTTTATCCCAAAATGAAGTGCGTATTAACTAGTATAGACTTGACAGCACAGGCCAATGCTTAAGTTATTAACATTTAACAATTAAGTTTACTAATCCACACCTTAACGCAAATGAAAGTTCTTATAATCGAATAGGGTTTGGCTACAGGTATAGAGAAATCAGATAATACAGTTGATCCAAGTCCGTTTTTGTGCACATTCATTAAGACAAAATATCATTTAAAGATGTCTGATGTTGTGTACATAAAAAAACCAGGGTAAGTAGAAAATGCCCTAGTTTGGCATAAGAACAACGGCACAAGGTTATCGTGTATTTATCTGAAAACGAATATAAAATAAGAACAATTACAATATTACACCCTAACTGACTATGACCTGGAGCTTCTAATCCGTATAGCTGCTTGAATAATCGCAAAAATAAAACAAGCCAAAACTCAAACGCAATATAATAAATACTGTTTTCATTGTGTACAAAAACCTCTTTCTTTTCAGGACAAGGCAGGGCAGGTCTTGATTGAAGAAGATGAGAAGTCATTAGAGATATTTAGTATAACGCAAGATGCTGATAAATCAAGCGCCATGGCGAACGACTTGAGTCCGAAAATTTCTGTGAGAAATCTAGTTCAGGGCCAAATTTTTAATAATATATCAAATCAAAATGTTAATCAATCGAATCAAAACTCAAATGAGAACATTATAAGCCCAAGTCAGAACTCGAAACAATATTTGGCCAAACGAAAAGTATCTAATGCGCGCCCTATGACTAGAGGAACCTTGAGCTCGGCTTCCATGGCCCAGACACTAGAAGCCTCGAGACGGCCCAGTGGTCCGAAGAGAAATTTGTCTGCGGCCAGTTTCGCCTACGTCTCCTCCACGCCGTTCTACGAATCTACGTTAACGGTTTTTGATAAATCCGAATTCGCATCGCAATTTTCCCTAAAATCGGTCACGGAGAGCGTGGCAGAGGTTTTCTACTGTTGTTTTTGTTGTAAAATAAAAAAGAGGAAGGAGCAAAACCAATTCTTCGACATCAGTCTTCTATGGGATCCAACTTATTTGGTCATCCTCATATCTAGCAGCACCGTTGCTATATCGTGCACAAACTTCATCATACTGCTCCCGTCGTACGCACAAAATGTGGGTTTTGATAAAAATAAAGGTGCCCTATTGCTCAGTACAGTGTCTGCGTTTGACCTGGTCGGCCGTATCGGCGGATCGACGCTGTGCGATTTAAACCTGATACCAAAGAGTTTTTATTTTGTTGGTGGTTTGGTGTTTTCTGGGATAGCGTTAGCTGTAATACCATTTTTAAAATCGTATAGTTATATAAGTGTTTTCTGTGGGTTATTCGGTTTAGCGTCTGGTGTTAACAACGGTGTAACGACACTAGTGATGGCGGAAATCTTAGGTGTCGAAAGACTTATGTCCACTTATGGCATTAGTTTGTTTGTGAACGGTTTCCTACAGTTGGTAGGGCCGCCTATTTGTGGACTGTGGTTTGAACATGATAAAAATTATGTTAATATGTTTATGACGTTTGGTTTTATATTTATCGGTGGTGCGAGTCTGTGGCTGCTTATGCCAGTAATTGATAGGTATAAAGAGAAACAAGAATTAAGAGGCCAAACGGTGTAACATCACTTGTTATTTCTTCTTACTGCATTTGACGGTGCACAAATTATATTACTTGATAAGTGTTGACAGTACGAATTTATTATTACTAAATATAATTTCTTTTTTGTAATATGGATTGACAAGTTCTATGAATATATTTTTTTACAATTTCATTTTAGTTTTTTTTATAATTTTTTTATTTTATTTTATTATGTAATAAAATTTATTGTTATATATCGTATTTAAGTGTATATTATTATTTTTATATTCAATGTTTTGTATTTTTTACTTAATTACGTATTTTTAACTACTTATTTTCACTCACTTTGCCTACCCTATCTACCAAGTTGTAAGGTCTGTAAGAAAGTCTGATATGTACAAAAACTTATGGATCCGAAAACAGTAAGTTCAACTTTTATCGAATATTCATACTTTTTTTAATATCAATGTGTATGTCCTAAACCAAAAAACACTAATTTCCTTTATACTCACCAAATATGTTTTATGTTTAAAAATTTCTTACATCCAATACATGATCAAAAGTTAAATAAATTTTGAATAGATAATTACTGGTATATATTATTTGTTTTTAATTGTTACTTTAGCTTTTAATATTCGTACCAATAATAAATGGCACTTCATAGTAAACAACCAACAAAAAAGGTGATAAGCACGACAATTATTTATATATCATCAAATATAATTATTTAGCAAATCTGAGCGAATAACTATTGGTAGACTATTGATCCAGAAATAAAATACTTTTCGATTTTCTATATATACGTATCTTTTATAATACAAAAATGTTATATTTGTTATAGTACTTATAATAGAACCTTATAATCATATTTATTTTATTTTACATACCTTAGAGGCAGTGGGAACAAAACTTCCATCACCTTTTACAAAAGTTAACTTGTGTTATATTAAATTGATTTTCTTTAGATATATAAAATACTTGAAAGACTAACATTATACCTAAGCCCCTTAGCCGATCTAGTGTTTGGTGTTCTTTGTTTTCATTTAGAATTTAGATTTAGTTTTGCCTTTCACTGCTTATAGAATAATAGGCTGGCTTTTGCACGTTCCTACATAAATAATATAAAAAAGTGGCATTAAAAAGTAGACTATAACTGTTTATTTTGATGATTGTGCTATTGAATACATGTTGTATACCATCGCCATTTCCGAACATCGAACCATTTTTAAATCAATTGAATCATAAAGTGTGATCCTTCATCATATTTTCCGTAAGACTTGTACACTTATAAGTGAACTTTTGCTTCCAGGACGACATCCTGTTTGAAGAAGAGGAACCGGAAGAAACGAACGCAGAAGGCATAGAAGTACCCGAAGAAGTCAATCCCACCGAGCGTATTTTACAATACAACAGTCAGAACCGTTTGAATTCCTCGCAAAATTTGCGCTACAACGTGTCTAATAGAAAAATGTCGTATACACGTCCTATTCCCAAAACTACCCCCAGCTCGGCGTCGATGGCGCAGGAGAGGAAGTTCGGGTCTCAGGACGTGTTTGGTAAACGGTTGAGTGCTGCGAAACGTAACACTTCCACGTCGAGCTTTGCGTACGTGTCCACGCCCTTCCACGGCTCGACGTTGTCGGCGTTTGAACAGCCCAACGAGTTCGCCTCGCAGTTCTCTCTCAAGTCCGTCACCGAGAGCGTCGCCGACGTCGCATATTGTTGTTTCTGCTGTAAAACCAAAGAGAAGAAGGAGAAGAATAAATTCTTCGACATCACTCTCTTAGCGGATCCAATTTACCTAATCATTCTGCTTTCAAGCAGCACTAATGCAATTTCGTATACCAATTTTATTATTCTACTGCCGTCGCATGCTGATAATATTGGCTTGGACAAATCGAGGGGAGCATATTTGCTCAGTACTGTCTCGGCTCTCGATCTGGTCGGACGTATTGGCGGCTCCGCGTTGTCCGATTTAAACCTTATTCCAAAAAGGTTTTTCTTTGTCGGTGGTTTATTCTTTTCTGGCTTGACATTGGCGACGATACCATTTTTGGAGTCGTATATGGCGATCAGCGTGTTTTGTGCATTATTTGGCTTGGCTGCTGGTATTAATTGTGGCGTGACAACACTAGTGATGGCCGAAACCTTAGGCGTCGATAGACTGATGTCGACATATGGTATTAGTTTGTTCGTCAATGGAATTTTGCAATTGATAGGTCCACCAATTTTTGGTCTATGGTTTGAAAGAGAGAAGACTTACACCCATATATTTCTTACTTTTGGTCTTATTTTTGTCGGTGGTGCGTCACTATGGCTACTTATGCCAATTATGGAGAGATTGAAGAAAAGGAAACTAGATAACGCTTTGAGGGGCCACAAAGTTTAGTGTAGACGAATTGATATTACTTAATTAGTTATTATTTACATTAAAAAAATATTACTCTTTGTCTTTGTACTTAGTTGTTGTAAGTTTTTTACTTTGTTCTTGTCAAGTATGTTTTTAGACTTGCGCTCTTGTATAAGTTTAAAATGTTACTTAATGCGAAAATCTCAGTGAAGATTTAAAATTGCGCGTTTGCGTTTAGAGGCTTGGAAATTCACAAAATATTGGACCAAAAACTAGTTTTTATTAGTATTTATAGTAATAAAAAAAGCTGTTTTTTTTGTGATTTTTGGTGATGCAGCAGATTCTTCAACTGAATGTTTATAGACGTTTCTAATCATTTCATTGCCTCTATAGTAAAAAATCTTCGTTATACTTGGGTATATTTTATTTCTTTTTTTAAATTGTGTGTATGTTATCGGCAGCTTGATTTCGTTCACGTGGATTGGCATAACGATTGAAATATATAATATGGAACATTTATTGAAAATTACGGTCGTTCACTTGGCACTCTCAAGTTTTACTATGTATGTGTACGTTGCGTTGGTAAGAGTTTTGGAACACACTAGAACTCAAGGAAGATCCCACCTCTTATAATAGCTTACAGATTATCAAACACCAAATAATGCCACGGCCTTTTGTGCGGGCGGAAACGTCAGCTTTCGTTCCACTGCGAACGATTTTTTCGTTCGCCTCCTACTTCGGACAGAAAAATAGTACACGCTCCTTTTTAGCTAAGTAAGAAAGCTTAAATCACATGTTTGTCGACATGTGATTTGAGACATTTCTTACTTTCCCTCGGCACGTAATGTACTATTACTATCGTCTACCTCAAACGGCCTTATTGGGTTTTTGCATGTCCATTTTTTTATATATTTATAACGGCTTTTCATTCTAACATTTTAGGCTGCTATACTTTTAATAAATAAATAAAATTATTTCTATTTTTAATAGAAAATTTGAAACATTTTGAAGGAGGTCATTTATAGTTTTCTTTACATAAGAGTTTGTGACAAAACTCGAAAACTGTTTATATTAGCACAATTATATTTTTATAGTAGCTATAAATATAATAACAAAAAAATGTTTTTATTCGTAGATATAACTAATATTCCTTTATATATCTACTTTTTTGGTAATATTTTTTTTTGCCATTTGCCCATTCTGCCAGTAAATTTTGACAAATTAAATAATAAGTACTTTTCGAAAACGCTTAAAGACAGGTTGAAATTTTTTTTGTAACACTGCATGATTCAGTTCTTCGGGCGGATAAATACTATGCAAAAATTGTTCACCTAAATTTCACAATTACTCAATATTGCTTGCACAAATAACTGTGTTACAATTTTTGCCACAGTCTGCCATCTTTGACAGTAGCAGTTGACAACGTTGTGGCAGCTCCCGAATGAGCCTACTTGTTCGCAAAGCAGGTTCACATTGTTTTACAAGGTATGATGGGTATAATTTATATTTATACATTCTTTTAGTCATAGCACAAATTAATTTTATTTCTATGTAAATAGAGAATATTAAATTTTTCCTATTGAATCTTGTTTTAATTTTTAATTTAATGCGTAATTTTTGTTTTTCTGTCAATTTAGTAGGAGATTTCGATAATACCTACCTAAAATATTTCTGAAGTACTTTACTATACAGGCCTGACTATTGTGTCATTTTCATCACTGCGGTAGGGTATTCAGTACTCCATTGCCATTCAGTTTATGTATTAAAATAAATACTTTTTATGTCTTATGACTGGATATAAAATCGCACAATTGTTTTATTTGTTGAGCTACTTAGTCCAACAGTACAGAATTACATAAAGCATGCGGTTTTACATGATTAATAGAACACAAGGCTGACGAAACTATTTCTTTGAGGAACACTTAAAAAAATATCTTTCCAAAGAATATTTCAGAGATCTTAGATTCGTGTATGAAATTATTGCTATCTGCAATAGTTTTCAAGAGAATGAGGAATTATGGCGATAGTCTGGCTGTATATACGCTTAAAATGAAGGCCAGGAATTTATCAGCGAAGTCAAAATATTTTAGCAAAAACTATATAACAATATATGCATAATTTTGTAAAGCCTTAGTCAAAAAAAAAATTGGATGTGGTTTGGAAAATAGAATGTGTGAGACACACGGTAGTGACCGCATCAATTGCACCCTTTTTTGTTGACGCAGGGGAATACATTTAAGTATGATATGGACCGTGGACGATCCCTCGGTTGAACTGCTCGTGGTCTGGCCTCTCCCCCAAGCCTGTCCGGTACGGGTAGCCCTGTGCGGCATAGCCTCGGAGATGACAGAGCACGTGGGCCCCCCACCACGACAAGGAGGCATAAACTGGATTTAGGCATCTGACGTCGATCAACCATAGTAGACCAAATACTATCCTCCTACTCCGATAGGCAGTAAGATGGTCATACAACTGCTGCCGGTAGACATATTTCAGTCTGTCCTGTTAATAAACACGTGACGAGCTCAGACGCGGGAAGCTGGAGTTTGCGAACGGCGAAAGCAGTGTGTCGATCACACTAGTGATGCCGCTCGATACGCTTATCTCAATAGACCTTCGGTAGTGTGGTAACATTGAAAATATTGATAGTAGTAAAACTATCGACATATATTATCAATGATCAATAGTATTTCCATGTTTTATGCTATCGATACTATCGATATATCGATACCGATGGTATCAAAAATATCGTTATTATCGATAGTCCTGTCGATATCCCAACTGCCGATAGTGGAACTATCAGTCGCGTAACTATACCGCTCGAGGCTCGTGGCAAATTGATTGAATTTTGAACATGATATTATTATCAATGATCAATAGTATTTCCATGTTTTATGCTATCGATACTATCGATATATCGATACCGATGGTATCAAAAATATCGTTATTATCGATAGTCCTGTCGATATCCCAACTGCCGATAGTGGAACTATCAGTCGCGTAACTATACCGCTCGAGGCTCGTGGCAAATTGATTGAATTTTGAACATGATGAACACACAAACCGGCATGGCAAACTGGCCCGTGGCATTTTACCGACTTGCCATCCTGTAGTTACGCCACTGGGAACTATCGATAGTTCAGCATCACTAGGTCACACTCACACCTACTGACTTTTGAATTAAGTTGTGGTAGTAAAATTAATTTAATTTCTGTGAATTGTGATGTTGTCAGGGATAATTAGTACGATCAATAGGCGGGCTCGTGAAGAAATTTAACATCAGGCACTACTATATCACATTAAAACTATTGATAATTTTAAGGGACTTCAGCATAATTGTGAATAAAATGTGATAAATTCGGCAAACTTACTCTCAATATCAACCAGTTTATTTATAGAATCTAAAAAAATCAAATTGACGAGGATACGGATGTGACGTCACTACCGAGACACAAGGCTGCGTGGTAATTAAAGAACATTTTCTTAAAAGGTTGTGGGTATGAATTTTGCGCTGTGGAGAACGAAATGGGAAGTAAGAAATGCCCTATATATTATATATATAGGTTTTATTATATTAATTTATTTTTTGAACAAAATGAGTCATTGGCCCTTTTTTTTTTATGGTATAAGAGGGCGAACGAGCAGTTGTAGCCATTTTCATGACTACCGACGCCCATAGACATCTGCATAGAGACTATACAGATGCGCTGCCCCCCTTTCTCCTCCCACCTCCATGGGCCACCGGCTACTTACACACCGCACGAAACGCGATAGCACAGCTGTCACTTCACGCCGGTCTCGTGTAAGCGAGAGGTACCTCCCCGGTCGTGCCGGCCCAATTCGGCTGCATGCAAGCATACAGCGTGGCACTACCTCTTACTAAACCGCCTCTTTGCAACCGAATAGGACTGGCGCTACCGGGAAAGTACGTCTCTCACGTTATATCGAAATTGTGGCGCTTCAGGTAGTTTGTGACAGTTGAATTCCCACTACGTTGAAACAGTTCAATGCAATAAAGATTATTTAGTATTATTATTATGGCAGGCTCATATTAGTGCAAGGAGAGATAAAAACAAGAGGCATTAAATTAAACCACATATACTATAAGGCGGATCACACACGGCACGCGGTTGGCGGTGAGGCGGATCTCAAGTTACATTGGGCCCTATGAAATCCGTTGATACCTAACACACGTACACCGCCAGACCGCGCGGTCGAGCGGCGCATTCGCCGCGACGGCCTCCGCGCGTCCGTCCGCGCGGAGAGGCGGTGCCTCGCACACAGGCAACCGCGTAACCGCGCGGATCAAGAATTTCAATTTTAAAAAATTTTAGGTATCAACGGGTTTCATAGAGCCCAATGTAAGTTGAGATCCGCCTCACCGCCAACCGCGTGCCGTGTGTGATCCGCCTAAGTGCCTACAGTTAATCCGAAACTATTAAAAAAAGTTTACGACAAGTATACGAAAATACTTTTTTCAAACAAGTTAAATAGCGAAATGTAATCATGCTTTAAACAGCGGGCGCCAACCTTACGCGGTCTATGACCCTGGTTGGCCATACTAGCGAAAAACTTTGCAAAATTTCTGCGGCTACACTATTGCTTAATTGATCTGATTTTTGTTGTGTAGCCGGGTAATGATGCACTAAATATGTGATTTCATTTATTGCCTCTTGCTTTTATCAATCTTGTATATTCTATTTGTGGGGATCGGATTTGTGTAATTTTTTTCATTATACCGGCTGATCTTCCTACCTGCTCGCCTATGGGCCGCAGGGAACTTGCACACCATACGAAATGCACACAGCTGTCACTTTACGCCGGTATCCTGTAAGCGAGAGGTACCTTCTCGATTGTGCCGGCACAATTTGGAGGTAATGTGGCGTAACACTACCTCTCGGAAAAGTCCCTAGTTGTTCCATCAGAATCATCTTCTGCGCGCTGCTACATTTATTTACACCACGAAGAGTGTAAGTGTATTAAAAGTTACAAAAACTTATAAAAAAATATATTTCAATTAAGAGAAAAATAGAAATAAAATGAATAATCATTTATCTTTTCCAGTTGGAAGCATTTATAGAGGAAGAACCGAATGATCTAGAAGTTAGAGCGAAGCCGAAACTAATTATATCTTCGGAACTTCACACGTTGGCCGACGTCCATTCCAACGGATCACCGCCGATGCCGAAACAACGATCCAACACAGCACTCGACGACCCATCACTAATCCAAAATGATTTTGTCAGATCCGCTAGTGCTGCGCAAGTATCACTTATCGATAATACCAGAGCGAGAAAAATATCTACACCCGCTTCATCGAAACACGGTTTGCAGCATATCTCTAGTAAAATATCAAATAACTTACACAGCAACTCATCACTTTTAGAATCCGTACCAGAAGGTAAATCCGGACGCATTAATTCCTACGATGCTTTTGGTAAAAAGTTGCTTGTGCCTAAAACACCTAAACGGAGTCCGTCTACATCCAGTTTTCAATACATGACTACTCCATTTCACGGTTCAACGCTATCAGCGTTCGAGAAACCGAGCGAATTTGCATCTCAATTTAGTTTACAATTTGTATCAGAGAGTTTAGGGCCATTATCATATTGTTGTCCATGTAGAAAAATAAATAAAATGGACGAGCCAAAAAAAGAACCAAGCAAGTATTTTGATATTCAGCTCCTTAACGATCCTATCTATTTAGTAATACTTATATCAAACTGCACTTGTGCTATATCGTATACAAATTTTATCATTTTAGTCCCATCGTACGCCCAAGAGTGCGGTTTCGACAAGACCCTAGGCGCGTATTTGCTTTCAATAATATCGGCATTAGATTTAGTGGGTAGGATAGGTGGTTCCGCATTATCAGATATTGTTGAAACGCCCAAACGTTATTTCTATATCACAGGTTTACTTTTATCCGGCTTGAGTTTGGCAACGTTACCGTTGGCATCATCTTATGCAGCCATAAGTGTCTTTTGTTCCATTTTTGGGATAGCTTCTGGTATTAACGTGGGCGTGACAGCTCTAGTGATGACAGAGATGCTGGGGACAGAACGTCTCATGTCTTCCTATGGGATCAGTTTGTTTGTAAATGGTATTTTGCAGTTAATATGTCCACCCATTTGTGGTCTCTATTATGAGTATACAAAAACTTATAAGCCTTTGTTTGTCATTTTGGGTATCATTCTCGTATTTGGAGCATCACTGTGGGGTTTCGTGCCTATTATACGTAAGAGGAGAAAAAATTCGCAAAGGGATGACTTAGTAGTGAAAACGTAATATATTATCAAATACAGTTACATAGGTAACAGGTATTTCGAGTACCAGAGGTCGATTGACAGATCTAGATTTCCAATGCATTGAGTAAAAAAGTAACCATCGCGCATCGTCGAGTAAGACATTTAATTTTGCTATTTTAGGCTCGATACAGTGTTCATTGGAACCTTGAGTATCTGTAGATTGACCTTTGATACTGACCATAATAATATAAATATATAAAATATATTTTACATCTTGTTATATTTAGTACCTACTTTGTGATTTTATTTTGTAGTTTTGACTATTTTTGCACCCGGTATGCATATGAAATACTGCGGATATACCTATACCGTAGGTATGCTTTCCTACTTTTGTTTTTATGATTATTTACATCAAATCATGCTTTTCTAGGTTATTTGTATGACGATTTCAACTTCATATATGGAGTTGAAGCCAATCGTAACTATTATTTTTAGTACTGCAGTATTATTTTAAACTCAAATATTGTTTGACGGTGTGTACCTACTTAATTTTAGTTAGATTTTTTTTAGGTAAACTGGCTTCTATCTTTTTTGCAAATAATATGCAATGAGCAAATATTGTGTGAATGGCCGCTCCGACACGCGATATTACTCGTTAGAAACGAACTTTACTCTGAAGGTGCGCGAGAGATTTACCGAAGTTTTCAATCGGTGACGCACCTTAAATCATTTCTTCATTAGTTAATTCTAAAAATAGTTTTGTAATGACAGTATGCATTTGTGTCTCGTAATATCTGTGGATTCTTTAGGTTCATTGCCAAAATCTGGATCTCATAGGCCAGTATTGTAATAATTTTTTATCGTTAATACGTCCTTTAAAACATAGTGTTATACTTTTTATAATAGCTGTTATATGCGAGTTTTATATTTAGCAGTGATCGCTTCAGACTTACTTATGTATATTAATATTAAGTGCAAGATTAATATTAAGTGCAAGAGATATAGAGCTCTAAGCTCTATATCTCTTGTCAAGTCAAGTTATTCTAAACTCCTAAGGTTATTTTATTTTACTGTTTAAAATTAAAGTGCCTAATATCTGAGAAGTTAATTAGGTAAGGGCTTATTCACACTATGCGGTCGACCGCAACACGACTATCGAATTGATAACATGACATAGTTCAACCTAAGCTGGCAGATCTGAAGAGAAGTAGGTGCTACTAGTACTTACAGCTCGACGACCGCAACCGCGCTGTAGTCTCTTTAGTTTAATTTTACAATAAAATATTTTATTATATTGTATTTACTTGTGCGAATCCTGTGTGAAAATTAACCCACAAGATGTCTAGTCGTCAATTCATGAACTGAAATTAACACATAAATTAATAAAACGAAATTAATTAATTTAAAAATCATTGAATATGTGAACAATATTTTATTACACCCATTATCCTTGATATAATGTAGTCAAATGTGTGCTTCAGCCTCCACATTCTCTGGCTACAGAGCGTGATATAGGTACTACATATTACAGATAGGTACTATAAAAACATACCGACTATTTCTAACGCCAAAATTGTATTAACTCTGTAACGTCATTACATAAATAATATAATATAATATAATATACACACATATATTTAAATATAATATCTTAAATAACAATAACAATATGTGTGAAAACGTGTTAGATGACACGTTACACAAAATCTTCAACGCTCAGACACTAGTAGCCTCGTTCGTAACGCAAAACGGACTGACGGCTAATCGATGCGCGAGCGTCGCCCGCTCGACGATGTACATACAAAAAAACGTTTTGTACAAAAGACAATGCACGATCGGTCGGCTCGCGCCAGCGCGACCGGTATGGCTTGTTAAGGCGTCAGACGCTAAATATTGTTATTGTTATTTAAGATATTATATTTAAATATATGTGTGTATATTATATTATATTATATTATTTATGTAATGACGTTACAACTCTTAGGATACCAAATCATATAAGTTTTTAAATTAACTTGTAATAATTGAACTAGGGAGAGTAATGACAATAACTAATATCGGCATCAATTATTAAAAGTGTAGAATCTTTTTTCATACACATAGACTATGGCGATTTCGCGTTTGCGGAAGTTACTTCATTACGGGAGGTTTGCAGCAAAAATATTATGGGTTCCTTTCAGCAAACAAGCTATACATAGCACAGGAAAGTGGAGTTAGGGTCAACTCACACCGAAGCGAAGCCCGCCCGGTAGGGAAGGCGCGCGGATTCCCGCGACTGCTGCGGGAAGTCGCTGGAATGCTCCAAAAGTCGCAAGAATTCGATAATAAGTACTATAGTAATGAAAGTAAGGTTGAAATTCATATGACTGCGCATAAACTGCGCTCCGCTTCGCTGCCCTTCGCCGCTCTTTTGGTGTGAGTTGACCCTTACAGTTACTAAGCTGCTGCGAATCAGCCACAATCTCCACTTTCATTTAAACAAAATTTTACATTTACATTTCTATCGGTAGTCTTTATGACTGTCTGCTCAATCTTTTTAAACCAAATGAATGCCATTAACACCTACTTACATTTAAGTCAGCGTATTTACGCTATTTTTATTATTAACTGTGTCTAATCCGTGTCATTTTTTTTACTTGTAAATAGGACAATTACTATGAGAACTCAACTTTACATTTTAATTTTTTTAAGATAGTAAATATTTGTATGTAGAGAAAAAAAAAGCATTTGCTTATGAATCACTCAGAAAACTAATGTATCTAGAATAATTTAATTGCAAAACATTAAAATTAAATTATTGTACCTATAGGTTATAATGTAACTTTTCGGCGAGCTAAAAATGTGTAGCATCGTTAACTTATTTTTTACTTGTACTTACGATTCCAAATCATTTTTTTTGGCTAAGAGTTAAGCGCTATAGGATTCAATTTTTTTCATTGTGCCTATTACGCTTAAAAGGAAATTTGAAAATTGTGGGGACACAACCTAAGGCCGCCGGAACAAAGTAGAGTCGTCTTTTGCTGGGGAAAGTTTCCACTAGCATACATTTTTATTATATATTAAATAATAAAATAATTCTAAATAATATGAAAAAGTTACATTAATTTTATCAATTTTCGTTGATATCTTTGTTATTTTTAATTCGCCTAAATGTTAAGGAAAGACAATTTTAGAGAGGTTAATTTTCAATAAAAAAAGATTGCGTAATATTCAAAAGTTTTATTGATAAACCAAAATAATAACATGTACCCCTTTTTCTAATCTGGCGGCTGCGGGGAAAGGGATTTGAGCACAAAATGAACCGTTAAATAAAATTTATGTAACATTTTAATGAATTTGTAAAGCTTACTTATATAAATGAAATCTGAATCGGATCGTTTTCTACATGTAGGTACTTAAATCGAACACTCTTTATTATTAGCACTATGTACTTTGAAATTACCTCAACATTTATATGATATTATTAAATATAATAAACACATATGTCATTAGGGAATACTACAGAGGTATCTATTATAAACTAGTTATAGGTAAACGAAGGAGCCAGATATTTGGTAGCTCTAAAACAGGAATTGTTGCTTGATACTTCCACTACTAAAGATTTTTTTCTATTTTACAACTTAAAATGTTGTTGTTAGGGTAAGTATGATATAAAGGTAAGTATCGATTGGCATCGTTAATAAAACCGAGAGGCTATAAATGAAACCACATATTTAGTGTGTTATTTTCAGACTACAGCCCGCTTCGCTGTATAGGTACAATTGCGACGTCGCCGATTTGTTACGCAGCGCAGGTCACGAGAGGTCAGTCCAAAGGATGTTTACATTTTTTCTTATTTATTAAGCTAATTAACTTCTTTGAAAAAGTATCATCACCATAAAAGTAAATACTTCTCATAATTTATTTTCTTATAAGTAATTTGGGATAAACCGTAGGCACTTTATAGTATACGTGGTTTTATTTAGTGCCTCTCGCTTTTGTTAACGTTGATATAAAAGACATGATCATAAAGAAAACAATATAATATAATTGGTTGTTTGAAGATTGTATAGATTTATGATTGCTTATTTCTATAGGACTTAATATAGAATTGCTTAAAGTAACTTTTTCAGAAGTCCGAAAGTACCAACAAAATCTGTGGTAAATTATGATGCTAGGATATAATATGTAAAATGAATTTAAATTATTTTTAATTTCAGTAAATTAACTATGATCTGTAACATTATGTACAACGCAATTACTAAGTAGTCACTATTTTTATACTAATTATCTACTTGTAAGAATAAGAGTTGAATTTTCGATTTTTTGTTTGTAAACCAAAACTTAATACTATTTTTGTACGTAAGGTACCTTCTTTTTCCTTGAATCTCAAATTAGCTCGAAATGCTTCCTAATAGTCTCAATAGACGTTTAGTTTTAAGTGATTTAATATTCCGACATTACAGAAATACGCTTCACAAGTGTCAGTATTGATGAAATGGTTGCTTTTATAACATTGATGTTTACTGTTATGAAGATAAATAAACATTTTTCTATTCTTTATTGTGTCTTTTCATTAATTATTACTTACCTTAAGATAACATATTATTATTTACCATAAACTTACTTTATTACTATGAGTACAAATGAGTGTTCCCTGTTTCAAAAATATGGGTAAAAATAGTGTTTTTAAAACACCGGTAAGCTCTGTGTTTTATAGGGACATAAATATTTGCCGTTAATACCGTACTAGAAATTAAAATCAAAATTAATTTTCTAGTCACAAACTGGTTTAATCTATCTATTATAAGGAATCATTTAAGTATTACGTAAGCAGATTCTTATAATTTTTAAACCCTGACAAAAAAAATCAGTGTACTCGATAAATAAAATAGTACTCGAATTTGCAAAGAAATAAGTAAAGCATAATCGCCCCACCCACCTTCAGTGCTTACGTAATACTTGAATGACCCCTAAGGGTCAATTCACACCAAAAGCGCGGCGAAGGACAGCGAAGCGGAGCGCACTTTCAGTGTCATATAAATTTAAACTTTATTTTAATTACTGTAGTACTTATTATCGAATTCTCGGGACTTCCGCGCGGATTCCAGCGAATGCTCGAGCATTTCAGCGACTTCGCGGGAATCCGCGCGTCTCGTTCGAGTTTCTCATGCGATATTATGTATAATAATGTAATTATTATAAAGTTGAAATTCATATGACACATAAACTGCGCTCCACTTCGCTGCCCTTCGCCGCGCTTTTGGTGTGAATTGACCCTAAGTAAAGTTTGTATATTTTTTTATGTATACTAAAGGGTTAAAAAAACAGTCGTTAATTAAATAATATTTATTAAATAAAATCACATATAATGAGATATGTTTGTATTAAAAATAATATAAAAGTGTAGAAATATCTATATTATAATTATTAATATACAAAACTTAGTGACGTCACCTCTAGGGGTCACAGAGTAGACATTCAGTAGTTGACATACTACTTTCCTAATTTTAGGCAAATATAATCTACTTATTACAATAAAATTATGCCAACAGATTCTATTGCGATATATTTAGCGGTTCCGACGTTTCGGCTAGTACACAGCGAAGACCGTACGACGCCATTATAACATACTATCATTGTTATAAGTAATGCAAGATTACTAACTAGTTCGCTATTATGAAATGTTATGTTTTTTTTAAATAATTTTGTAATAACAAGATATATAGAAGTTCGGATAGTGAATATCTAAATAAACCGCAATAAATCCATTAATATAATTTTATTATCTGTGATTTGTGGTACCATGGACATATTGTTAGAGGGCGTCTACACCCTCACATGAGATTCTACATGCCGGTACAAAAACAATTTAAATTTCGCATAAAATTTCCGATCCTGCATATTGTTTAATATTAAAAAAAAATACATAATATATTTTAAAAATTGATACAATTGACATTTTTAACTAATAAATAAGATAGTGCAAAGGCAAAGTATTCTTCTAAACAATTGTACATATGTGATATATTAAATTATTACTTTAGAAGATTTGTATAGTTTTGTTATAAACGAAAATATTAAATTACAAAGATCATGACATGTGACAGTCGGTTCTCTCTACCTACCATTTACCATTAGGGAACAACGTAAAGTTGTGTTGATGTTGTTCTTTAAAATTTTTCTTTCAATGTTCTTAAAAAGTTTAAATGTTATATATTATACAATAAGCTTATTTTAATAATTATAGAACATATTATAATTATTATAATAGGCTTATTCAATCCCATCTCAGGGGTGGGGCAGACACAAAAAAATTATAACACAGAGTATTTTTTTAGATTTTGCTAGATAGTAGAAAAACAATTAATAATTGAATTTGGTGCCATTTATACTGCCAGTAATATAAAAAATTCCTAAAAATATTTCAATAAAAATTTTGCATACCTATTCATTTTCTTAATAGGCTAATTTATCTAATGTATATATTTGGATGGCAGGCGACATTTTGGCAATAGTTTATTTAATTTCCCCAAGAACTATACTGGTTATCCCGAAACTCCCATATCGAAGGAAAATTCAAAATAAAATTTCAACAACTCTTGCAAGAAAACTTGCAAATTCATTGTAAAAATGTGTAAAATTCTATAACATATATTGCAAAGAATAAGGCACGATTAGACAAACAAACACCAGATCTAAATCCCGGAGACCAAAACAAAGGAATGTAGAAAATTTATGAAGAGATCAATGATTTACAAATTATACTTTTACTACAGATTAAATATAAATATAAAAAATGGCCGTGTATATTTTTTTAAATAGTTCTCATTTTAACCATCGAGTGTAAATATACAATTTGGACCCCTTTGGTTCAATGTTTTTAAATAAGTTGTAAAATTTTTGAGTTGTGCGGAAGTTCCGCATCCGCTTTATTAATTCCGCAAATATTGGAATCTACGAAAATATCGCCCTAGCCGAATTTCGGCTAGGCGGTCATCTCTACGAGGCAACTGCGCAGCACAGCGCAGTTGTGCGCGCAGACACAAGTGCACTCTCTATTCCCTCGTTCTCACATTCCGATGGGACGGCAGTCCGACACGGATAGAAATCAGACGCAGAACCGACGGCTTAACCCTTAACAATTAGTGTACTATAGTAGCAGTGCATGCATAGTGTATAGTCCCTGCATATGCACAGGAGATGAAACATGCGATGACATGAAAAATACATCTGAATAGACTAGTATAATGTGCACCATACGACTCTTATATCTACAATAAAACTTAAACTATAGCTGCTACATGAACACTGAGCGTCTATGGAGTAAAACACCCTGACACTATGATCAGAACCTACATGTTAAAGTCATAACAAGTCCCGTAGACAACGCTGTGGTGTTGCTTTAACCTTGCTGAGCATAACGCTTTATCGCGCTTACGTCGCTCCAAGAGACTAAGTATACTCTTTACGGACACGATACTGAAGTGAAATTACGCAGTAAGCGCCATAAGCGAAGTAAAGCGTTTTGCTGATGTTACGCTCGATATTACTCGACACTATATATTTTACACGTGACTTTTATTTTTACAAAATTGAAAATTGTTTCTTAAAAAGTAAGCTCCAAAAACTGTACAACTGAACTGAGTCTAGTGCGGAATTAAAGAAAATTAAAAAAAAACTGAGAAAAAATAACAAAAAAACAGTGTATATTTATACTATTCATATTGAGGTCACATTCTATCTTTAATAGCTGCTGTGTGATGTTAGAAGGAAAAACGAAAAAGCTCACATAAGTAAATATCTTTTTTAGGCCCTAACAAGCCAAAGGAGACGTTTCATTTCTGGCCCGCATGATGTACATAAAGCTGTAGATCGGCAAAAAATTGACTATCACATTAAAAATACAAACACATTTGTATTTGATTTGGTCATTTGGTTCAAAAATAAAAACAATCTCATTATTTACGATCAAATGTTAGACGACGAACTGTCAAGTTGACGTTAGTACTCCAATGTATGGGTAATAAACACTTCGTGAACCCAAAAACGAGGTAATTTTAAACAAAATTGTAAGTTGATTGCTGTTATGTATATTTTTAGAAACTTGCTCACAACTGTACATCATGGAGGCCAAATGTCCATACAAAAATGAAACGTCTCCTTTGCATCAGTTTAAAGTTTTATTTTGCGGACGGATGTGAAAAAAGCTGTGTATTGAAAACGGATGTACTAAAACCGTCTGTCGAATTAATACTCCACAAAACATGATTCAAAATGTAAAGTTTTTACATATGGTGCTAATAAAAATTACTATGGGAACGTGCACGAAACATAGAGGCAGCACTTTCGCCGCCCTTGTGATCATTTTAGGAATCAAGTGCTAGCAAAATACTTAGCAAAAGACAACGACAATGACATGTTGACATATGGCATACGTATAAACGTAGACATTGTATACTCTGGCCGCGTTCCGAATCACGCTAACGGTGCCCAGAATGCAACCGAAATAATAATAATTAATAAGTCGGACCGAATCGTTAGTACGCTCACGCGCGCTTACGATACTATTTGATTCGGACCGCTCAGTGTCAGCACGCATGTCATAACATAACC
>LUGF01039050.1:109248-126508 GCA_001625245.1 Calycopis cecrops | reverse complement strand
TTACTACTTGGAATTACTTGGGAAACTCGACTTGTTGGACTTTTCTGGAAAACTCGTTCGGAATACGTACGTCGCAATTTTGTTTTAGCACTTTTTAAAACGTTTTCCATTGATAAGTTTAATTTAGCACTAGCTTCACCTGGCCACTGGATTTACTATATCTGCTTATTACATCTATTGTGAAACGGCAAGATTTGCAATGGTACGTCGATCAATTAAAAAAAATGGGATCTTTAGAACGATACTTACTATACCTTGGCTGAGAATCCCGAATCTCTGATGAGTCGTTTTAAGATGCATAGAGAAAAAGCAAATTTACATTGATTTTTATAGATTTAGTGTAGACTATGGAATATCGAAGAATATAGTTATCTAGATGTACCTAAGAGATATTGGGCCGGCACCACCTTTACCATAATCACGTTCAACTCAACTCGCTAATATCACAATAAATTAATTATTCATTTTCAAAAGGTTCCTGATTAATTAATATATTAATGCGAGTTGTGACCCGTGATTTCAAATTAAATATATTACTTATTTCTTTGTTGTTCCAGATAGTATTAATATAACCATAACTAATTACATCCAAATCTGTTGGATTTTGCTTGAAAGAACGAATACATACAAATATTTTCAATTATAATTTTAATAGCCGAGCCTCGTTGTTTCACCCGCGTAAAATATTTCTAGAGAACCATTAGATTTTTAGAAGATTTTTTTTACATCATTCACATACATATACTTAGATTGCAATCTGGAAAATTTTAAAAGTGACGAATTTGGATTATTAATTTATCCAAATCTGTTCAGTTGTCTTTACGTGATAAAATAACAAACATACAAACTATCGCATATAATAAATTAGTAATAATAAAATAATATTAGTAGATATAAATATAAGTTATAAGTTGTCAACATGATACTCCCGTCATAGTTCCGAGACAGATATTAATAACAGTATTACATAGAGATACGTGTACAGACAGTTGTAGCTCCGTGTGGAGCAGCTAATTAGCAACATCAGGCGCCTGCAGTCCGTGCGCCACTAGTTACAAATATCTCCGGCGATATCCGCATCCGAATTACGAATCGCTTTTGTTTTCGACTGTACGGTTGCGTTTTAAATTTCATTTCGATATGCGAACAGCTGTTATATTGTGAACTACAAAAAGGCTATTCCCAATAGAGACAAACAAATTGAGTTTCGAAGGTTAGGATGAATATACATGCTTATTATATGAACTGCCAAAATATTTGTAGTTTATAATTTATAATCACAATATAGTATAAAACAAAGTCGCTCTCCGCCGTTTTTGTCTGTATGCTTAGGTAGATCCTTAAAATTACGCAACAGATTTTTGTAATAGATAGAGTAATTCAAGAGGAAGGTTTATAATAATAATAACAAAAATAATCTTTATTTCAGACAAAGTCCATATTACACAAAAACATTCACAAGTAACAAAATACGACAAACACTACAGATTTTACAATAAATATATATAGGTATATGTTCTTTTTTTAAATTTTTTTAACCTTTTTTTATTATTTTATTGGGCTATGTGTATAATAACTTTTTACGTTTATATGTATAATAACTCCATTTTTGAAGTCCGAAATCCACGAGGTCGAAGCTGCGGGCGGAAGCTAGTTTATAATAAATTATAAAGCCGAAGAGGTCGTTTGGTTGAACGCGCTAATATCTGGGACTATGTTCCGGAAGTTCTGTAATGTCCTTACAAAATTTTAGAAAGATGTCGTTAGTGTTGGTTGGCAAACCGTCAAAATGTTACATTGTCCCGGGCAGAAGAGGGCACCGATCACGGACTGTGGTGACGGCTGTCTTTTTTCGGAGCTGAAAATATGCTGTGGAATCGAAAAGAAGCTATCAGTCGAAACGGGAGCCGACCACACTCCCGCGAATGAGTGAGAAGTATGTCGATATGATGGTAGCTAATTTAACTATCACTAGCTGCACACTGTGTCACACGCGAAAGTTTCGATACCAGGGAAATAGATATCTAGATGAAAAATAGATGTTGGCCTATTCTCAAAACCTCGGGTAGGTTTGAGAATAGGCCAACATCTATTTTTATTATTACTATATTACTATATGCACACAAAATCGTTATAAATATATAATCACTTATAAATATCACGTTTTGTTGCATTGAGTTATATGTACTACGTAATAATAACTCAATGTTTTGTTGTGTTTTTTATATTTACTAATAAAATCGCGTAAAAGTCTGTTAAATAAGCTTTATTGTACTGTGCAATATACGTGTAAACTTAAAACATCAATTAATAAAACTGTTCAGTACGCTTTTCTCTTTCATTGCCATTGCACAGCATAAAACTGTCCAATACCGATATGCTTATCGGCTAACGCAGCTGCTAGTATTTACTCGCCATAACAATCGAGCGAGTCGTATATGACTACGTAAATAATACAGTATCGACTATTGTATCGGAAAAAAGCTAAACCGCCGCTAAGCCTCTCCCGCGCTGTATCTCCCGCTACAGAAGATTTAAAGTGACGTCATTGACGTGGCCGGTGTGACGTGATACAGGTATTTGTGTGTATGCGGCGGGTTTTGTTGTAAATTAAATTCGGAAAGTGTGAATAGTAAAATGCGTCAAACGCGAAATGAATTTAACAAAAAATATTGATTAGAACTGAATAGCATATGCTATCAAATGGGTTCTAGGACAAACCAATTAAGGCAATCTATATTTATAAAAGGCAAATGTAACTGATATAGAAACTTGAAATTTAGTCACTTGACTCACTAGAAACTTGAACGCCCGTGTTCATTTTATATGTAATTTTATCATTTCTGGATTATAAAAATTGATATACAGGTTATAGATATTCTTGATTAGTTTTTGGCTAATGTTATAAAGAGTTTTTTTTGTTTGCTTGTATATAATAATAATAGAAAGTCAGAAAATAGTTATAGAAATCTATATTATCAATAATGTTGATTATATTACTAAGAGGGAGTGCCACACTGCATGCTTGCATGCAGCCGAATTGGGCCGGCACGACCGGGGAGGTACCTCTCGCTTACACGAGACCAGCGTAAAGTGACAGCTGTGCTGTCGAGTCGTGCGGTGTGTAAGTAGCCGGTGGCCCATTGAGACGGGAGGAGAAAGGAGGGCAGCGCATCTGTGTAGTTTCTATACGGATGTCTATGAAAATGGCTACGACTGCTCGTTTGCCCCCCTGTACCATAAAAAAATACCCTATTATGATGGACTATTTTTATTTTTGACGCCCATAAAAGTTTCGCTCATGTGGTGTTTCGCGATAAAAAAGAGCCGATGGCACTCTTCAGTCCTTCAAATATCTATACTAAATATCAAATCGATCCGTTGATCCGATTTGATGTGACAGAAAGACAAACAAACAAACAAACTTTCGCATTTATAGTATTAATATATGGATATGGATAAATAAATCCGCCCAAATATATGTAATAGAAAGAATAACTGATCTAATTTGATAATTATTATATTTTTGCGTTCGTTACGGTAAGACTTATAAATTGTAAAAATATGTTAAAGAATAGTACGGGATTTCATTAGAAAGGGTTAAGAAAACTCAATTTTTATAAGTAAAGTGATTTCTGCATCGTAATATTATATAACGTATACGTTACCGAGTCTGCCATTCTACAATGGCGCAGATTTTTAAACGCTGCTTAAATCATTTGCTATAGATGAAAATAGGACGATGATGAAGATGATGATGATGATACGTTACCATGACAACAGCTTCTCCAATTAGGACAGGAAATCGTCCGTCAGACAGCTAGTTTTAATTAAACTATCCGGTTATAGTATTTATTATCCTAATCTGTAATATCGTGTAATATAAGAAATAATATTTATTATACAAGTTAAAACTACAACATTAAGCATTGTCCAATACACTGGTCGATTGAGTTCTGTTCCCTTGAACGGTTCGCTAGCTTCTGCTATTGAGGGCGCCGGGGACTCTTGCACAAATAAAAATACTTTTACCTTTTGTTCGTGAACAGCAACTGCTGAAATACCTTAGGTAAATATTGCATTTACTTTTAGGATAATTTTTAGACGTACAAAGGAAAATATTTGTTTTGGTTTACCTAGAAAAGCGGTGCCGTCATAAAGCGGACATAATATGGTGATGAACGTCATCAGAGCGAGAAGGAAAACCTTCTGATTCGAGTTCGATGTTAATGAGCATAACTGCAGTCGCTAGTATTGTAGATTTTTGAAGTGAAAGCTTTCTTTAACGGCATTAGGCAGGGAAAACCCGAAGCACCTACATAAAGCGGTCCTAATATAGCAACGAACATCACAAGAACCTTTCTCTTCATAATCACGTTTGTTCTCCAATTACACTTTTACTCGCTTGTGTTGAAGATTTTTTGAAGTGAAAACTTCTTCAGCGACTTGAACTGATAACATCTGTAGCACAGCTACGAGTTATCGTAGCTCCCCTTTCCTGTGCTACATGTAGCATTAAAATATTATTAGTTTTCACCTCTATTGGCACTTGGCAAGTTGGCAGTTGGCAGACCCTAAGACTGCTTTATTATTTCCGCTGAAACTTCAACATTAAGATGTTTAATAAATAAAGTTCAAATATAAATCGTATAATACATAGTATTAACATTTATCGCAGTTTAATTGGATGTCTGAAGCGTTTATACCCAGAAGCGCTGCAGCACTGATGTATGGCGCTCATTGTGCTAAGTTCTCAGAGCCACAATAGCAGAGTTAATAGCGGCTCATTTTTATTGTTACAATTTGCATTACAGATTAGTTAAACTTTCCTTTGTCTGTTTTTTACTAGTGGATCCACGAAGATTGATATTCGATCTAAGTGAAACTTTTTTGTAATTAAAAACTAAATATCATATGACATGTTATGACATTGTAACTAACATGAATGAATTAAGAATTATTCATGTAGAATTTTTTCAACACTCGTAAAAGACACATAGAAACTTCATCAATAATTACGTGTATCTTATATATGTGTCAAATGCAATGTTGTGTGTGTAAAGTTTTATTTATTAAATTAAAGTACTTTATAAATATTGTTATTAAAAAATATTAGCGTTCTGCACTTTTCTTACACGTACGTAAACTATAAATGTGCCAAATTTCATAATCCGCCGTCCGCGCAATTTTCGTAAAAATGTTCCTAAAATTTTTGTTTCACGTATTAATATATAGATTATTTTTATAACTCTATTAGAGGAAGAACACACGACATGAAACCTCAGATACTAACTTTACCCTGTATGATATGAGCAAGACTGCCCCGAGGTTTAGTGGTAACATGTTCACCCGCAGAGTGTGAGCTCCCAGGTTCGTGTCCCGGTTCACACGTCTTTGGTGTGTTGTTAGGATTTTTCAATTTCTAATCGCAGGTTAAAGTAAGGAAGTTGGCGGTGTAACACCCCCGTCCGTCACAGAGGACGTTATGCCGTCGATCCATAGACACTCATCCATCCATTGCAATAGGACAATAAACAGTGCAATTGAACATCATCAATGCCCGTGCAGATGGCCAGTCTCTATAGAAATGGCCGCTGTAACCGACATGCGACGCAGTGAACAATATGTAAGCCAGCGACACCCTATCATTACACCATTATAGTTTCAATTCAACAGCACCACTTAAAATGTGGTGCATGAATGTGTACAAAAACGTGAGTGCAGAGCCTCTTACGAGGCAATTCGTCGTTCGATTGTAACTGTATCGTCTTCATCGTCAGCCAGATGGTATCCATTGCTGGACACAAACCTCTCCCATAGAACGCTGTAGGTCATGGTTACGATCCAGTGAGGATGACGAGTACGCCACTTTAACCAAGAGGACGGCTAACTAACTCCGTCTTTTGGGTCTCAGCTGCCACTCGAGAAGCTTCCTTCCCTAGCGGTTACCGGTTCAGTGAGCAATAGGGCCTGCCTATTGCCACTTTAGCTAGCTGACTCTTAAAACTATATCAGTTACCCTCGTTCTCTTACAGATTTCCAAATTGTAACTAGATATTTATCGTATAGATGATAAACAAACCAGCCACTCAAATAATAATGAAATAACAGGTACTAAATAAATAAAGCGAAGTAAATTTGTTACTTGCCAAAAGTCTGAACAACATCGCCATTAGTGAAGAAGTAAGAGTAAAGTTGAATAATTAGACGTGTAGCAGAGCTCGCATCAAACAACCAGGGAACTATAACTAGGTCCAACTTGTTCAGCTGCCTCGTATATTCTTATTACCCACTTCGAGCCGGCAGAGTGCATCTAATAAGTCTAGAGATTCGGCCAGGGAAGGAAATTCACAATGAGATATTTATGAAATGTTAAGATTTAAGTGTTCTATATTAGTTTGAAAAATGTTGCAATTTTTATTTTCACTATTGAACTTTACTGAACGAACTATTGTTACAAAAAAATCAACATATAACATCGGTTCGAATTCAATAAACAGTACATGAAAGTGAAGTACTACACATTTTTATTCTATATAAAAGACACTGAATAATTTTCAGGCATTGAATATATAGAAATATTTTATAAGCTATTCATGATTGCTTTGTAATATGATAAATTTCTAAAAACAAAGAAAAGTTCAATTAAAATACAGTTACAGACATTTTGCATTAAGTACCAAAAAAACAAGAGTTGCAATCAAATAATCAAAAAATTAAAAAAAACCAGTCGAAGCAAGGCATTTTATAAAATTATGCGGTAGGTCTTCATTGTGTTTTTCGGCGTAATATTCATCCATTCAACTTTTACATGCACGAACTTTAATCAGTGAATTGAAAAAATTCATAACCTTAAAATTATTAAACACCCAACATTATTATACAAGAAACATTCACGTGGATGGGACAATCCCACTCAGGACGACGACGAAGACAGTCGTCTTTTAAATATTCGAGTGTTTACGTAAGACGTAACTCCGAAGTACAGAATTTGTTCGTTAATGTATGCAGGCAACGAATGTACTCCGCCGGTTTTGGTATTTTTTCACCGGCTCGTACTTCAGAAGCCGGGACATAAATCGTCGGGAGTGATGCGCGAACTTGTGTTCGAAGACGTGGTGTATCAGTTGTGGCAGATATATTAGTAATATTTTATGTGTTTTATAGTTTAGATAAGGTGGTACTGATCCAGGTGGGGCTTATAGGGGCTGCAGCCTTGGGGGCAATAAGGGGCCCTTGCTCAACTCCAGGGCCTTCAAGTACCGGGCCTCGCTAGAGCTTAATCCGGCGCCGAGTAGAGAGGGCAAACAGGCAGATAGTCTTGTGAATGAAACTATCGACGCCATGGTTTTCTCGTTTTTAAAAATCTTCAGCTATTTTTGCGTACACTTCGTGTAGTTAAGACTTCCAAAAGTTGTCCTATGCAAAAATTCATATTTACCTATTTAGGTACATTCATTTATCACTAGAAGAGTTATTATAGTTGAAACATTAAATTAAAGTAAAATCATACCAAAATATAAATTAAATAACAGTGAAATACTAACCTCGTGAGTAATCATAAATATCCATACAGTTTGTATAAACAATCAGGCCAACAAAGACGAGCACTAACAAGGTGTTGTTTCACTGCGACTTCGTTACCGGGATATAATTTAACATCCACGTTGTCCTACAAATTGGGCGGCATGTTGTCCCGATACCACGTTCAGGTGATCTTCAAACCGCGACATCTTTGTTACCTACCAGATGATACCCATACGTTCAATTAAATAAGAGGTAGTGCCTACCTACATGCTTGCATGCAGCCGAATTAGGCCGGCACGACCGGGAAGGTAGCTCTCGTTTACACGAGACCGGCGTAAGGTCAGAGCTGTGCTGTCGCGTTTCGTGCAGTGTGCATCTGTTTATTTTTATGCGGATGTCTATGCTATGTCATGAAAATGGCTCAGACTGCTCGTTTGCCCCGTTATAACATAAATAATAAAGAAAACTGTGACATTTTCTTTTGTGTTTTTCAGCGTCCTAGACCCACATATTTAGATTGCAATAATATGATGTCCATAATGAAAAGAAAATTCGATTTATCACTTTTTCTCTTGTTAAGTCAACAGGACAGTTTGATTTTACAATGGGGTTTGATTATTTCCAGTTTAAAAGTCTGATTGCAATTAGAATTCGTAAAGGCCACTATATAGCGTGCGATTTGTCGCTACGACATGTCGTTTCGATTTATCTATAGTCAAAACTGTTACTCTGCCTCGTTGTACGTTTCAAGTTTCTATATCACTAGATATTGAGGTCGGATGCCTTACCTAGGGACATGGGCGCAAGTCTATACACAGAGCGACAGCCATCTGATCTCTGCAATCCAGTAATTACAGATGTACAAGCAAGGCCCATTCATAGATTCAAAATTTGAAAATATCAATCAGCGAAACCCTGAAAATCAGGAAAATGAACCACGAAGTTTTCCTACACCGGAAGAGGACCCTTAAAGTACATTCCGAGTTAGAAAAATTAACTAGCATGTCGGGGTTTGAACTTGCACTACTGTAAAAGAGCTAACTACTAACACAGATGAATTTGGCTGTTACTGAAAGGAAAAATATGGAATATTATTTTATGAAAAAAAGCTTAGTATTTAAGTTTTTTAACGATGTTAGTTTAATTATCTTTAACAAAATTAGCTAACATTATGTCAATAATTTTAACTAAATGAAATAAAAGTCGTAGATTCCTTGATTCGATTTATCCGAAAAGTTGGAAACACATATGAATCGTACTGAGTAAGTGGCCGCCATATTGGCTCATTTTGTAGCAAATATTTATTCAACGGTATAAAGTTACTTTGAAAATACGGCGCACTTTTATATTAGGTAATTTAAGCTCGCCTTTAATTTTTTTATTTACGAACACATAATTATAAAACGTGTTTTATGTGTTATATAGATGTTTAACGTTACAGGGTCGATGGAAACCAAATTATTTAAATCTCTACCAATGACATAAAGCTGAAGAGTTTGTTTGTTTGTTGGAAGACGCTAATCTCTGGAAGTACAGGTCAGATTTGAAAAAATATTTTTTTTAATCGTCTGCGGTAAAAGAAAACCGATTCACGTAAACGAAGTTGCGGGTGTCTGCTAGTATTTTGAAATAGTAGAGGTAGTGCGACGTTGGATTGCTCCCGAATTGGGCGAGGTATTATTATAGAGGTACCTCACGCTTACACGATACTTATTTGCCAATATAAATATCACTGTAAATTCAAGATAATAAAATACGCCTGTGAACAGGCGCGCTAAAGTTAACGTTGTAGTACATAACGAAGTAGAGGATCCGTGTCTTTGGCAGCGGAGACTCTTTACGTATCTAATTAGCTAAACTGCGAGCGTAGTTTGTACAGTCGGTAAGACGTTAGTTAGACGAGGAGCATAAATTGTTTGATGAATTATGTTGATGGTTTATTGGAGGGGAGGGGGCATCTGCATGACAATTATGCGGATGTCTATGGGCAATCAGAAGGCTTCGACTGCTCGTTTGCCCCACCCTCTATGTCATTATAATCTGTCTCTATCGCTTAACGAAACGACGCCGCGGCCGTTTCTCGCCGTTCCTATTTATTTATTTATTTATTTACATTTATTCGGAAAACTTACAGCTAGTGTAGACAGTTGTTACTATTATAAATTCGTGAAGGCCAATTAAAAGTTTTCACATACATTAGGAAATTGTAAGACGTCCAAATGCGGTTAGCTTATACTAAGTGAAGCAAGTGAGTTTGAGTATCTACACAGTACAATGACAAAAAATACTATATTATTTTTTGCTATACAACACTATTGCTCTGTTATTCGCATCCAAGATGAACGGCTGACACCCAGAGATTGTCATCTCAAGATGATAGCCTATCTGCGTCTTCCGGCACGGGATCTTTTTTTTTTTTTTTTTTTTTTTATAGTATAGGAGGCAAACGAGCAGTTAGGTCACCTGATGTAAACTAAATCTGTCCAGAACTTTATTGACAAAGAATAATATATAATATATTATTTATTATTATATCGTCATACACCTACCAAAGGAAGGTACATTGCACACCCATCACGATGTGCTCTCAATATTGTTGAGTAATAAGTGCTGCATTGCTTCCGAGATGGAGTGACACGACCGGGGCGGCTTTAGCTTACATAACACCGCCTTAAAGTGACTGCTACGATGTTACATTTCATGCAATTTGTGAGTTGTCAGCGCTCCATTAGAAATGAGGACGTAAAGAGGACAGAACACATCTGTTCCACAATTATTCTGATGTCTGTGGGTGTCAGGAGTCTCTCGCCGCTCGTTTGCCCTTATGCTATTAAAACTAAAGTGTTTGTTTGCGAACTAACATAAGACAGTAAACGCTCCTATTTATTTTCATCCAGACCAAATAAAACTTTGTTCTAAGGTGCCCGAGTACTGTTCAGTAAATATTTGAATAGAAAATGCAATGTGCATTCCTCACTAAAATATATTATGTAAGTCGCTACGTGAAATTGGAGGCACTTTTGTAAAGCTGCTGCAAAAATATGTTCGTTTGACCTTCTATACTATTGTATATATATAAAATTCTCGTGTCACAATGCTAGTTACCATACTCAGAAACGGCTCGACCGATTCTCATGAAGTTTTGTGTGTATATCGGGTAGGTCTGAGAATCAGCCAACTATTTTTCATCTACATTTTTACACGCATCGAAACTTTTGCGGGCAAAACTGCAGGGCGCAGCTAGTAAATACGTTAAAGATCTTTTTGTTGCAAAGTTTCTGGTATGCTGCCTCGTCATCGCTTTGTATCAGTATCCAAACAACACCTTTTTTTATACGCAGGAAAAATGCTTTATTCACCGTCCAACCAGCTACTGGGTCAGCCGGGAGGGTGTGTCGGACTCAGTGTAAAACCGCTACCGACTAAAAACCACTGCGAGAGCCTTCGGCCGCCATGTTGGAGTGTCCCGGATCTATCAGCAACAGGACACCCCGGCCACTATCCAAACAACACCTGGCACATTTAGTAAAGAACATAAAGTGATCTATCAGCAACAGGACACCCCGGCCACTGTCCAAACAACACCTGGCACATTTAGTAAAGAACATAAAGTGATCTATCAGCAACAGGACACCCCGGCGACTATCCTAACAACACCTGGCACATTTAGTAAAGAACATAAAGTGATGTTAAAAAATGTGTATTGAAATGTATTTCGCACAAACCAGGTACGTAGTGGGCCGCCATGTATAATGTAGCGCTGAACTTGTCGCGTTACGTATTCAGGGAGCTGCATTGTTTATCGCTCACCAGATGCAGTTCGGGGGATTTAGGCGGGAGCCTGTAGGCCGCGCCTACAGGTACATTTGTAACGCGTACATCACTGATACAAAACATACGCTATTTACGTATGTATTTTAAAAATAGACGGATAATTATGAATTATAAATAATTTTTTTTATGTTATAATTATGAAAAAAAAGGTGATTGTAAATTGGAATGCGTACATCACAAATTATTTTAACTAATTACTAATTAGTATTTTAAAAATATATAGACAACTAGTTGACCCGACAGCCGTTGTCTTGTCAAAATATGTTGTCATATGCCGAATTGTCAATCCGTAGTTTTGTTAGTATAATATGTCAAGTCGAGATACCGACTGCAGCATCATATATATTCGTATTCATAAATTATTGCTTAAATGTTACCGAGGACTATTACCTATATAATAAAAAAGTTTCATCAAAATCCGTCCACTAGTTTTTGCGTAAAAGGCGCACAAGACAAACAGAAAGACGTCTTCTACAGTTTTATTATATGTATAGACTATAATATTGCCTGTTTTAAGTAGGCCTTATTTTCTATATTACTAGCTGCACTCCGCGGTTTCACACGCCTTAGTTTCGAGCACGTGGAAATATCGAGATGAAAAATAGACGTTGGCCGATTCTCATACCTAGCCGATATGCACACAAAATTTAATGAGATTTGGTCGAGCCGTTTGGGAGGAGTATCGTTACTAACATTGTGATACGAGAATTTTATATATATAGACATTTTAGCCTGACGTTCAGAAGGTTTACAGCAACCATGGTCACTGGTGGACTGAGAAGCTTCTGAAATGTCGAGCTAATTAAATAGTTCCACAAACCGTAATAAAATTCGTTAAAGTTGTTTTATTGTAATCTTAGAAAGTATTATACATTTATGGTCTACTAGCTTCCGCCCGCGGCTTCGCCCGCGTAGATTTCGGACTTCAAAAATTATTAAAAATTCTAACTTATTATGTTATTCTGATATGAAAGCTATATTACTGTTAAGTTTCATAAAATCCGTCCAGTAGTTTCGGAGATTAGCCCGAACAAACGAACAAACAGACAAACAAAAAAATAAAAAATCATAGAAAAGTGTTCTGTTACTATTTTAAAATCGCCCCCAATTAGTTTTTCATAAATATATTCAATGTACAGACACTAAAATTTTACTGTTTTATTATATGTATAGATAGACATAGATCGATAAGGCTGATAGATACATATGGTAATAATAATATTATGTGTGGTCTTATCTCACTATGTCATATATGATACGATAGCAGATATAATTTCAACATAAAGCCGGATAAGCCGTGTTGCAGAGGCTTTCTGTCGCCCGGACAGAATTCAACTGAATTTTAAATACCATTCAATACAGAAATATGAAACGTAAATTCAATTTCATATTAAATCACTTATATTGAAATATAAGGTAATATAAGGTCTCAATGAAAATAGACCTCTAGTGTTACTGATGTCTGTGGGCGTTGGTGATCATATTACATCAGGTGACCCAACCGCTCGCTTGCTTCCTATGCTATAAAAAAAAACAGGGTTCGTTTCACGAGCATCGCCCAATCACACGTTTTTGTAACACTCTCGCCAGCTTACTCCCTAAGTTAAGAGCGCGTATAGAAGTTTTACTTCAAAAAAAATAATATTTTTGAATTTTTTTTTGAGAGAGAAAAAAAAATAATAATTTTGAATATTTTTATAATTTAAATAGAGCTAATGCTCTATTTAAATTGTTATAAAACACAAGCTTTAATATATCAATAAATAGCTAAGCCCGCGGCTAAAGCGTACAAAATCTATCCTAAGGGAACCATTCATTAGAGGGATAATAATCTTTACAAGATAAAATTTTATCCGATCGGTAGTTTTTGTGTGCAAAAGAATACATGTATACATATTACACATACATATACACTATTTAAAGATTCAGGTAAGTTAAATGCCATGTTAGGAAGAGGTAGTGCCACACTGCAAGCTTGCATGCAGCCAAATTGGGCCGGCACGACCGGGGAGGTACCTCTCGCTTACACGAGACCGGCGTAAAGTGACAGCTGTGCTGTCGTGTTTCGTGCGGTGTGCAAGTAGCCGGTGGCCCGAGAAGGTGGGAGAAGTAAGGAGGGCAGCGCATATCTAAAGCCTCTATGCGGATGTCTATGGGCGTCGGTAGTCATGAAAATGGTTCCGACTGCTCGTTTACCTTATACCATAAAAAAAACCATGTATACACGCTGTACATACAATTTAGTTGTTACACAAAAAGTGTGTTCATAAACCGGTGAGCGAGCTCTTCGTAAATTCCCTTTGTAACTCTCTCGGAGTCAACCTCATACATTTCACGCGTGTTCGCTTTCACGTCGACGTGTGTTTGTCTTTTTTAAACATGTTTATCGTTGAGACTTATTCGTGCTGGCTTTTTGAAAATTACCATTTGACCTCGTATTATTGTTTATTTCATATTGTAAGAGGGCTAACGAGCAGTCAGAGCCAATTTCACGGTATCCGTAGATGCATTGCCCTTCCTCCGTCTCTCCCTTATCCATAGGCCACCGGCTACTTACACGCCGACGCGAAGGCACATCTGTCGCTTTACGCCGGTATCGTTTAAGCGAGCAGCTCTGCATGCATGTATGTAGCGTGGCACTACCTCTTACTTGTTCAAATGGTCTTTTTGTCTTGTGTATGAAAGCCATCCTGTCGGTTCTTAAACCGACAGCATTACCTTAATGATGCCCACAGATCTTGCTGCAATTAAGCAACATCGACTCTGTGTCCATTATTATCGACTTATTATCTTATACTAGTTGTAATACTCAGGACTAGCGGTCCAGTGGTTTATAATTTAGTTTAGAAAAATAATATGAGTCATGGACCATTACAACTGAATGAGAAGCAAAACAAATATATAAAGGATTTTTTACATTGAGAACGGCTTTCGTTAATTGTCAATGTTTTTGTATTCTTTTTGGACAAGCAAATCTAAGGATAAGATAGATGCATTTAAACATTAATTACTTTCAAATTTTTTAAGATACCTATACATATTATTATAGCTGCAATTCTGTGATATAATATGTGTAAGTAATATAGGTAAGTTAGTTATTAATATTTTTTCCTAAATTGTAATTTTCATTTAAATCCTTTTTTAAATCTTGTTTTTTTCTATTTATCAAATATACATACTATATAATAATAAATTGTCTCTTGTAACCTTCATATTTTACTAGTGAATGTAAATTGTAATGTGTGTGTGTATGTAACCTAGCAGTGTAGTACTGAAAAAAGAGTTACTACTCTATTCTTTTCTATTTCTTATACATACATAATATACGTTCGCAAGTGTTAGTGATGTGGTATGAGTTTATTCGCATAAACTTTAGAAAACTAAGTGTTATAATTAAATAGAGGTTCTTTAAATCTACGCTGAATTTAATGTAGTTCATATAATGATGACATTTCAAATTCAAATATCTAACGGCTAACCGAATTCCAATTTCGAACTTTTGAAATTCGAATTCAATTCGAAGTTAGAAAACAAACCAAACCACAGTTTATAGTTTTAAAACCATTCTGAATTTAAAACTGATACAGCCCAAGAGAAATGAAATGTCACAAACCGTACACAATATATTCCGCCGCAGGATTTAATGAACCGCCCGGGGCTGCGATGTTTTCATTTTACAATAATAATATATTTTAATTAAAAGCTCTTATCAGGAAATGTCAAACCGTTTAACATTTATATCGTCGGACATGACAGGGTTTTACTCCGCTAAGTTGGTATTTGTGGTGATTGGTTTAAAATTGATGTTTAGGATTTACCTAGTGTACTTTAAATTAACTATGATCCAGTGGTATGTATGTTCAAAAACAGACGTGAGGTCCTGGGTTCGATCCCGGGTCGGACTAAAAACTGTTATTGGGATTTTTCAATTTCTAATAACAGTCCGGAGTCAGGAAGTTGGCGGTGTTACCACCACGTGTCTCGGAAAGCACGCTAAGCCCACGCCTCTGCGCCTGATTTCTCTCCGGTCGTGTCGGACTGCCGTCTCATCGGAATATGAGAATAAGGGAATAGAGAGTGCACTTGTGTCTGCGCGCTCGCTTGTGCAGTATACTAATTATGATATATAAAGTTCCTTAGTGAAATTAGGCAGGGAAAATACTTTGAGATCGCGACAGCAAACATCCTATACTTTCGTAGCACAGCGAAGTAAAACTGGAGCTACGCTAATTCGATTTACCGTAGCTCTAGTTTCCCCTAGCAGTTTAAGATAGTTTATGTTTTCAGTTCTATCGGTAGTTCCTGTGCTGTCATAGCGGACGCGTAGTCTGTTGTAACATTTTTTTTTCTATTAAAACGTGCAATGGATTTAGCTAAATAGAGAAAATAAACAGTCATATTCTTATCTTATGAAAAACAAATAGCAATATCTTTTTCGCCCATTAATGGTGTTTAAATCTTTAACGTATGTTTCTAAAGGGCGGTAGGAATTTATCATCATGTGATTTATATATTACTAGCTGCGCCCCGCGGTTTCACCCGCGTAAATTTTGAAAATAGAAAATCATCCCATGGCATCTCATAGGAAAATTTATTCGGGATAAAAACTATCTTATGTGTTAATCCAAGATATTCTCCATAAGTGTGCCCTTAATGGGCGGTCAATCGGTTTAGCAGTTTTTGCGTGAAGGAGTAACAAAGACAAACTAACTTTGGAAAATTAAATAACTTTGGAAGATGTAAAGTCATTGCTGTTGAACGCAACGCTGGATCGATTTCAGGGCGGGTTCTAGGGTTTGAGACCTTTGGAGATGAGAGGGAGTACTTTTAAGGTTACAAAAGTGATTTTATTGCCCTTTAATCTTAAGCGAGATCCAGGACTGCAGTTCCCTTGAACCTAGGGGCGAGATCCGGCGCTGCTTGAACGTAGAAGAGAGGAGCACTACCTCCTACTATAATTATACCAGGGGTATCAAACTCAATATTGCAGAGGGCCATACTAGGTTTTGAATACATAGTCGGGTCAGGTTCAACTAAAATAAAAGCTCATCTATGTCAGGTGGCTGTGATATATTGTTTTCGCTTGCCCGCGGTCCGTATAAATATGGCCTGAGGGTCGGAACTCGGATGCGGGCCGCGGGTCGTATCTTTGACATCCCTGTACTATACCGTCAAGTGGGACCCCGTCGCATTGTGTGCGGCTTGCCGGTAGCCGTAGTAAAGCTGCGAAATATTTATATGTAATCAATTGAATTAGCAGCTACAGTTGAACGATAACGATTTTAAACTCCCCAACGATTTCGTCCATTAATTAATGACATTCAGTTTGATTTCGACAAACTGTTACAATTGTTAATGCCATTATATATTAACTTCGTCACGACGAGTAATGAAAAATTATTTCAATCAATAATTGTACACCGAGTAAACTGTCTACTTGGGTGACCTGGCTGTCAAACCTCGAAATTAGACAGGCCATGCGATTGTCTGGAGATTGGGCTAAAAAGACCGGCAACCCTTACACTTAAATAAATAGAGACCTAGGAATCTGTAAGAAACGTCCTTATACTACTCTCCAAGTCCTGCAAACGCATCTATAACTCTGCGGCTGTCTGTCTATGGGCTACCACTTAACATCAGGTTGCCAATTGATCTTTTACCATTTTGGAGATAATAAAATAAGGATTTTGTGTCCCAGTGACAATCCTGCTAATATTATAAATGCGAGTTTGTATGTTTGTTTGTTACACCTTCACACAAAAACTACTTAATCGATTTTTATGAAATTTAGCACACATATTTATGGTAACTTGGATTAATACATAGAAGTTTTTCTCCTGAAAAAATGTTCCTTTGGGATGCCATGGGATTATTTTCTATTTTCCACGGAAATCGTTAG
>LUGF01039050.1:63719-77903 GCA_001625245.1 Calycopis cecrops | reverse complement strand
GTTGTTGTAGAGAGGTCTCGAGTAATGTATGTGTAACAATTATAAGTCGTGCTTTGTCTTTTTACGTCGTTAAAACAGCTGTTCTTTCTTCCGTTTATATCAGACGAAAGAAACAGAGATCTGTATCAAAAATTAACAAACTGATTTCCATGCATTCAACTATATTTACTACGTAGTAGTAACAACTCACTGTTTCTATGAAAGTTTATTTTTAAATTAATGAACAATTGTCGAATTATTTTTTGATTTTTTTCTGATCTGTACTCATGCTGTGGAAGTGAAGAGACCTCATTACTTGCAAACGCATGATGTTTGGATTGATACGAGTCTGAGAGGTAAAACTAGATTGAGGGTCGAATGGGAGGNNNNACTCTACTACTAACTACACTCCGGAAAATGGAAGAGATACATTCCTATAATTATTACTATTAACTATTATTATCATGTCTGGAAGGACCTCGAAGACCCTCGTTCTCCATCTCTGAATAAAGGCACCTCGGCCACCTAAATGACTGGAGGTGATTACTACCCCCGGTCGTGTAACATTCACATCACTTCAGTGTTGGGAGGATGGCACTTACTCAGTGACGCCGACCCGCTTTAGCAGTAATGCCGTAAAGGCACTAAAATACAATGAATTATGCCTCGTTTGTTCAACATAAAATTATAAATTAAACTGTTTGTTCGTCGCAGCGGAATTGACAGATGTTGTATTAAAACCTTAGTTCGACATATCCGAATGGATTTGGTTCACGTCCAATAAATTTTGTATTACGTGCATGATATAATTAGTGTCATATTTTATGTTGATTGATAGTTCGAATCTATATCATGCATAGGAATGAATATATACCTACCCTTTATTTAATTATATGGTATATAGCAAACGAGTAATTGGTGTCATTTTCATTGGTGCCCTTACCAATGGAGACCTTAAACAAGTACTAGCACTTGTACTATTTATTACACGTATATGATTTTGTACAACAAAGGCATTTTTTATGATCACACCATGATAATGCGATTGCAATATAGCAATGACCAGTGGATTAGGTAAGGTCACGTTCCCCTCAAAAATACTGTCCCCTTGCCTTGCCCTTGGTTACCCATGGTGAACGTGCTTGAAGGAGAGTCCAGAATAAGAGCAGCCCAACTGATGGGTTCTCCCCCCTTGCCGCTGAATAAGCAAACGGCGGCGGATTGGAACGAGTGGCGGGTACGATTTTGGGCGCTATGGTGTTGACTGAAGGCAGGGCCTTAATAAGTGTTGCACTAAGTGTCGAATGGGACATAGGTCTAGGGGCCACCCGGGCTCTTAAGTATCACTCATGAATGTATTACTTTGTATCAACAAAAAAGGTAAGGTCACGGTGTCGATCACCTGGATTGTTGCTGGATGACACAAAAGTTTGTTTTTGATCTCACTAGTACTGTACGTACTACATATATATGAGTTTTCATTGATTTGTCTGCCTTCATCTGAAATTAAATATCATCCAAATTGGTCTTAGTCCGCTCCTAAAATAGCTCAATGAAAGTTATATCTCACATTATTCCAAGAGAGTAAATTCACATACGCCACTGAACAGTGAGTAAAATTCAAGTTAATTTATAAGGAATTAGCTTTGGGCTCTTTGGGGTCAGGACTCGGAACAGACGAAGAAGTCGCTAACAAATTCACGATGTGCCCGGAGTTGGGAAAGTTGGGAGATATCGCGTTACAACGTATGAATGTCGTGTCACGCGCACGACCGAGCCAAACGAGATCTTATTAAAGTACTGGAAGTTTATCTGTGGGTTTTGTTATTTATTGCTTAGGCTCGCGGTTATATGAGCCCCAGCCAAAAGTGGATACAAAGAACTGTATATGATTATTGTTGTCAGGAATACTGACTTATTACCTGCGTATACATATGATCATAAATTTAATTATTTCTTGTCTGTGTAGCGTTTGCCATTCTTGACTTTTCCCTGCCACGTTCTTTCAATTAATTGAAAAATCATTCTCATCTTATATGTGCGGTTTGTTTCACACAAAATGTGTGCAGGGACCACCAAAAGTTTGTGAACGCAGTTGATTCGCTCTTATAGTGATGTTTTTTTCGAGGCAAACGAGAATTTGAGTAACCTGATATAAATTGATCACCAACGCCCACAGACATCCGTAGCACCAAAGGTCTAACAGATGCGTTGTCACCCTTTAGAGAATAATAGGCTCTTTTCTTGAAGATCCCTAGGTCGTACCGGTCCGGAAATAGCGACGGAGGCAGCTTCCATATTAAAGTAATGTGCGTGATGAAATTGCGCTTAAAGGGCACAGTGGTGGACTTCGGAGTATGTATAAGATTTTTCATTTGTTACAATTAAAGGTTACATTTGAGAGTCCGATTCGAATCGCACAAAAAAATTATCGTGTAAAAATGGCCATCAGTCATTAACCATGTAGGAACCCATTATATATACTGATATCATGACATTGTACAATTAGATTCACAAAAAAACACTGACCGCCCAGCACTACTGCTAGTAGTCACACGAGTAGTACACGAATCTTTTATGATTTTTTATAGTTTGAACTTTACAAACTACACAACGAGGGCTTAAAATTTTATACGAGAGTTTGTTTTACAAGAAACTCAAAACAAAGCTTTGACGATGCTCTTTAAAACTAGAGAAACAATATCTGTATCGCGAAATAAGTTTTTATTAGTTCCGTTTCAATACTGGAACCTTTACAAAAGTTGTGATGAAAAATTGTTGTTTTTTTTTCGTTCCCGTTGCGATACGTATGGATTCGAACTTTGATGGAACAATGTTGCAAAGTTTTGTTGATCGTGATGTTCATTTTACTATTAATATTGAGTTCAAATAGTGATTTATACACGTCTAGTGTATATCCATGTAATTCTGTAAAAGGTAGTGCCATGCTCGGGCCGGCACAACCGGGGAAGCTCCCACCCACACAATACCTCCGTGAAGTAACAGCTGTGCTGTCCTTCCATGCGGTTTGTGAGTAACCTGTGGTCCATAGAAAGGGAAAAGAATTCAACATATCTGCGTAGAAAATTTTCGGATGTCTATGGGTGCAGTAGTCAATAAAAGTATCCCCATTTAAAAAAAAAACCATGATGCCAATCTCCGCACTAAATTTTGCTTCTTCTCCTTCAAACATCCACCCAGTTCTGCCTGGTATGGCTATAGATTCTATCTGGAATTACTTACAAATACTTTTCACCCGGTAAGAAAAAAATATTATTACATGATAGATTTTACGCAGATTAAACGCGGGGCAAGTGCTGTATAAAATTGTGGCAGTTTTCCAACCTCATTATAGTACAGTGAAAATATTGGAAATAAGAGCAAAACCAATAGCAATGAAAACAAGCTGTTTATACTTCGATACTGCACGTACCTGTTTGTTACGTGAAATCATTTCACTTACGTCGTGTATATTTTTTATATTATTCAAGACTTGAGATCTGAAGGAATTCCGTGTGTGGAAAAACATCCAGTAAATGTAAATTGAAATACAGATGTGGCGTGTGTTAGCGATACGTTTAAGTTGTAAATATTTTATTTGCTCCAAGGAAAATTGGTTGGTTTATTTTTTGCCGTATAGTAGACTAGACGAGCCAGACTTAAAATTTAATAGAAACACATAATTGTGTTGGCTTTTATATAATTTTTCAGGACTTTCTATGAATGCTCAGACGGCAAACATAACGTTATAAATATATACCATGTTATAATTATATACTTAATTTTTATATTGTTACCTAGCTGGTGCCAGTGACTTCGTTCGCTCAGCGTATTTTATATAATATTATAGTTATTTCAGATTTGCAAATCCGTCGGATAAAGTATAATTACAATGAAAAACGATGTTGACCAGACTTAGTATCTATACACCACAAAAAGATTCATTTGAATCTGTCCAGCAGTTTTGGAGATTAGCCCGGACAAAGAGACAAACAGATACAGAAAAAATTAAAAAGCATTGAAAAGTGTTCTAATACTATTTTAACATCGTCCCCAATTATATACAATTAATATATTACAATTAGTTTTTCGTAAATATATTTAATGCAATAATAATAAATAGAAAGTAATATATAGTAATAATAAATAGATACACGAATTTTGCTGTTTCATTATATGTATAGACTATATTATAAATGCAAAATTCTCATAAGAATGTTACAAGTAAACTCCTAAGCAAGATTCTGATTGAAATTGATTTAGTGTACTTGAAGCTTACAAGTTACAGTCAATTAGTAAGATGCTAAACTAAAAGACTAAGGTCAAATATAGGGTTATTAGTATTTAAAAATCAACCCTAAAGTTGAAACTGATGCTAATGGTTCACTTTACTATACTGTTGAAATTTTCGTCTCACGGATACCAGGTAAAAGTAGTGCCGGATGGTGGGGGCTTTGGGGCTACAACTACGCCCCCCCCCGGGGTTGTAGCCCCAAAGCCCCCAACCCAGTGAGTTCTAAGAGCTTCAAAATCATTTTTGTAGTCATACAAGGGCCCTCCGTCTCAACTCCAAGGTCTCCAAGTTCTTGGACCCGCCAGGGCTTAATCTGGCGCTTGTCACCACAGAGTAAAGAGGGGACATGTGCATGGACTTAGACTTACTTAATCTGCCGCTTGTCACCACAGAGTAAAGAGGGGACATGTGCATGGACTTAGACTTAATAAATTAGACACCTTTGTGTTATAGCTAGTTTGACGACCAGGCTGGTGCAGTGGTAGAGGGCTCGGATAAGCGGAGCATGTAGCGCCAGGGGATCGCGGGTTCGAATCCCGCCTTGGTCATGGATGTTTATCTATGTATTGTATGTATTTCTGTAATAAAAATCTTCAAGATATAAAATTTCTTAGATGTATAAATCATATTAAACATATTTCCGTTGTCTAGTACCCGTAACGCAAGTCCTTACGGTACTTAGCACGGGATAGACTAACGTGGTGTGTAAAGTCCACAAGTAGTTAAGTATTCAATAACTACTTGACACTAATAGTACGTACCTACGAAGGCCCTGAAAGTGAAAAGAAATCACGTGTCAAAGTGTGAATACCGCGGCTTTCATTTCGTACAGTTGTTATTTTTTGTGACATAAAATGTGTGTCAGGTCGGGTCTTATCTACCCCTTGGATCGCGTCAACGAACAACAATGTCACGACTTGATCATTATAGTTATTCATCATTATCATCCTACGGATATTATAAACGCAAATGTCTGTAAGTATGGATGTATGTATGGATGTTTGTTACTATTTCACGTAAAAACTACTAAATGGATTCTAATGAAACTTTACATTAATATAGCTTATACATCAGAATAACACATAGGCTATAATCAATCGACAAAGTCGGTATCTCGACTTGATATACACTATTGTACGCTAAAGTAACACGTTAACAATTTGGTCACATAACATTACACGTTACCATGACAACATATTTTCTGTTTTAGGGTCCACATCGACGATCGATCGATTTTTTGACGTTAGTTTAGCATGCGTATAGCATATAGCTGATGGACTACGACGCTGCTAAATATGTTTTCA
Source organism: Calycopis cecrops (assembly GCA_001625245.1). Classification (NCBI taxonomy): domain Eukaryota; kingdom Metazoa; phylum Arthropoda; class Insecta; order Lepidoptera; family Lycaenidae; genus Calycopis; species Calycopis cecrops. The sequence continues at coordinate 72,326 of LUGF01039050.1, read as the reverse complement.
CTTACAAACCATGTTTAGATTTATTGAAATGATTATTACCTTCGTGAAACCATTACTACATAGTATAAAACAAAGTCGATTTCCGCCGTCTGTGTGTCTGTATGCTTAGATCTTTACAAATACGCAACAGATTTTGATAGGGTTTTTTTAATAGATAGAGTGATCCAAGAGGAAGGAAAGAGATGTATAATAACTCCATTTTCGAAGTTCGAAATCCACGCGGGCGAAGCTGCGGACGGAAGCTAGTTGTTAATAAACGTGATAATCATAATCATTACGAGAGGTTTGACAATTGGCGTCAAGTTACGAGTGCGTTAATGGCCGGGTCCGTTGTTCGCCGGAACACATTATGTAGGACACATTAACATAATTAATGGCGACAGAATAATATGGTAATATGTGATTTGAGTAATGTTCTGGTCGGAACTTGAAACTTACAAGTTTTTGTGTGTAATTGATTAATCATAATCACCTATTATGATTAATCAATTACACACATATCGTATCTTAATTTGTGACTAAACAATTGTAAATGATTCTCAATTGTTAATTAGTTTATCAAAGTGGTTTGGTTATTTGTAATTGATCAACTATGCTAAGCAAAGTAATGACAAAGTTGTGATGGGGAATTTTAATGATAAAGAAAAAAAAAAGAAAGCGCTTTGACTTTAGATGGCACTTATATACCTGCCTCAATATAGCAATGGGTAAATGTTTTAATAATGTAAAAATAAAGGAAAATATAAAAGCAATGTCTACCGAGTCAAGGGATAGCTGAGATGGATTCAGCACAAGAGTACGCCGACTGACCGGCCCTAGATGCTGCGACGACGGGTGTTGGAGTATCCAGGGTCCATCAGTAGGTACAGCTCTACGACTTGCCGGTTCCCGAATAAAGAGGCCGGGACAAGTTTAAAACCTGAAACGTGGTGAAACTGATTCATAATGAGACCACCTTTTTTAATGTCGGTGAAGTTATTAACACATTTAAGTTCAATAAATTTATTGGAAATCCACATCGTAGCTACCAACCAATTGCGAGATAAGTGTTCGCATTTCAAATCAAACTTTTTAACTTTTTACAGGCTATCGAAAATACTGATTGCATCAATAAAAACCTCTTTTTATAGGAAAACGACCAGTTGGAACCATTTTAATGACGATATTCGCATAAAGGCTATACAGAGGCGTTGCTCTTCTTCCTCTTCCCTCTTCCACAGGCCACCGCACATTCGTTTACTAAGAAAGCTAACAATATTCAGATAGGCCATCCCAAAGAGGATATTCTTTACGACGACGCGACGCGACGAAATTAACTACCAATGAAGTGAGCGTAGGTTGTCTTGTGCTATATAAAGAAACTCCACTAGAAGCCGGACCTTTTAATTGCCCTTTTGAGGTCGGTATTAAATCGGGGACTGTAAGGTCGAGTCAAGAATCTTAGCAACCAGCGTGTATTAATAGTTATGATTGTGAAGGAAGCAAGACAAGTTTTTTTTTACATATCGTGGAAGGCCATCAAGCAGTTGTTTCTCCTAGTGGAAAGAGACATCCGACGCCTATAACACCAAATATGTTAATGGACCAGGAGGCTAGGATGTGATGCCTCGTGCGTGAGTATGCCGGCTACCTCGCCCTCCAAACCCAAAGTGTGCAGGGATTGTGATATGTCGTAATATTTCTGCCTATCCCATTAGGGAATAGGGATCAGGCGTAAAGATGTGTTATTCTTTTTTCCTATTGTAAAAGGGAGCAAACGAGCAATCGGGGCCATTTCCGTGACTACCGACGCTTATAGACATCCGCATAGAGGTTATACAGATGCGTTGCCCTCCTACCTCTTGCACGCCGCATGGGCATATTTTTTGTCGGTCTCTCAGTTTCAATTCCTGCAAAATAACGTTAACGATTGTTCTACGTTGTTTCTTACTTGTTTCTTACTCGTAATACTGAGAAATTACTCTACTTCGAAGGCACTTACATTGTTATAATCGTCGCAAACGTGTTTAACGTCTAAACACCGATTACTTTATCGTAATTCCGTAATTATTATGTCAAATAAACAACTAGAGCTTATCGGAAATCCCTAGAACTAATATATTTTAATATTTTTTGTGCTCTTGTGTTATGTGGTACCATGGAGGTGGGAGGAGAAAGGAGGGCAGCGCATCTGTATAGCCTCTATGCGGATGTTTGTGGGCGTCGATAGTCATGAAAATGGTTCCGGCTGCTCGTTTGCCCCCCTATATCATAAAAAAAATGTAATGATTGATTTAGCGCAGGGACAGCCCAGGTCATTGCTATACTTATGTTCTACGTTACATTAAACGACAAGGGTGAGGAATCCCGCGCCCTTCCACTCTACGCCTGACGACGTGGTAATGAAATAATATTAACTACGTTAGACGTCTCGCTGACACATGTCACTGTCACATAATAGTATTATCCTATACTTTATTTATACTCACGTTGTCTAGAATAAATTTTATAAATCTGAATGTCGGATGAAGTGTTTCAGGTAGATTTTTATAGTCTTAACTAAGCTCTATAAAAATCTACCTGGAATATTTTTCCGAATTTTAGAAATTACTTATTCTTTGGAAATATACAGTTAGTTAATTATAAATATTCAGTTCTATAACAGTTGATGTCCAAACCGTATTAATATAATTACAAATGTATTATAATTCATAGACCCCATTCGTTATTATTTTATATTGGTTAGGCTAGCTTTAAAGGGTGCACAATGTTTATAAAAGAATGTATGTTTAACACACAAGATGACAGCACCAAGGGACGGCAAATCCCTCACTTTAGGCCTAAATAGGACCCTTACGTATCAGTTGAAATATCAAACCTCTTAATTAATTTATAGTGGTATTTAATATTATTGTGCTTTTTTTACATTATAAGTTCTTATTCTTTTATGCTAGCTCTAGCTAGCATATAAGCTCTAATATAGCATAGCTCTATCATCTTGTAAGATGTTACAGTGAGCTCTGGTAAGTAAATCACCTAGCTGATGATTCTAAATGCTTAAAGAGTGTAGATTAAAAAAGAATAAAACACACTTTCATTATAAAACGCGGTTTTAGAAATGTAAATTAACAATGTCTTAATGTTTAGAACATTTTCAACACAATGGCTCTCGGAATAGTAAAATAATGCATGTTTATAAAACATATTAAGCAGAAAAACGTATGCTCACCGGGTATACTTTGCTGCACTTGTGTTAGCGAGCTCTGCTTGATATGACCCAGTTTCTAGGTCGGGAGTCATCGCGCGAGCTCTCCATTTTATTCAAACGCCTCATCAAGGATTTAGAATTATAAGAATTATTAATGTATATCACATATAACCTCAATGTTGAAACTGAATTGGTACTTAAAAGTTATCGCAAATTTGATTTCATTTGCAAAGGAGCCATGGAAAGACACAGTCATATCCCACGGAAAGCGGCAGCTAGCCATCTTATAGAATATTAGTTCCATAGTATACGGGGGAGACTCGTAGGTTGATCGGCAACAATTCGGCAGCAATAGTAATTACTCTTACTAGCTAAACAAAAAAAAATACAATCGATTTAAAATCTATTATTTATTGTAATTTTTATGGTATAAAATCGGTAGGCAAACGAGCAGTCGGAGACATTTTAAGGATTACCGACGCCCATAGATATCTGCATAGAGACTATACATATGCGCGCCCTCTTTTCACCTCCCACCTCCATGGGCCACCGTCTACTTGCACACCGCATGAAACGCGACAGCATTGCTGTCACTTTACACCGGTCTCGTGTAAGCCAGAGGTACCTTTCCGGTCGTGCCGACCCATTTCGCTTGCATGCAATGTAGTGTGGCACTACCTCTTACAAATAATTATTATCTTATACTATTTTAGGTTACTCTCTGCTTACTATCGATTCCCAATATTCGAGCAATCAAAAGTTACTCTGCACCACGCTGATACTTTCCCCCGTAGTGAGCCCTTCGACTTTTAAAAACCGCACGGAACGCGACTGCATAGCTGTCACTTCACGTTGGTTATCTTAGCAAGAGATATTCACAGTTGTACCTACTTGTGATTCGGCTGATACGTAGCAATGATCATCATCATCATCCACTCCCCCAAAGAGCATTGGCCTCCCCCAAAGAGCATAGGCCTCCTCCAAAGAGCCCCAAAGGTCACGCAGCAGTAGTACGACTGAAACTACAAGACATTCAAAACTTGAACCTTGTGTACCTAACCACATTTTTAGGTTACCTCTGCTGCCTTAAGCACTGACTTTCTCACAATAATTACGAGCAATATAACTACGCACTTACCACGAATGTAGGTAAATATTAGTCATCAATTTACCAAGTTTTGATGTTTATCAAATCTAGTTTCCAAATAGCTACAACTAAAACAGTGAGTTGTAATCATTATCAACGTTTACCAAAGTCATTTGTCATAAAAAATAGTACAGAACCATGTTAGTCGACTGTTCATTACTGGCGTCGATATATTATTACATAATTTACTTTGAATAACAGACCGACATAAAAAAAACACATTTTTATGAGACAGTTTTATTTTAATTACAAGAAACCATTTTTTTATCTTTTATTAGAGCATTATTGTATTGTACAGGTACTTTGATAATCTTCTAAAACGTGCTATAGACGACGTGAGGAAAACGATTAATTTTGTTGTATATAAACTGTTGTGGAAGGTGCTCGGTATAGAATACCAACATTTTTTTCTATCAAAATGGCACAATTCCTTTTAGTGTTGGCTGCTCTCGCATACACTGTAAGTTAATATTTTTTTGTTCTTTTGAGATATTACAACTTGCTTTGAAGGTAAGTATTTTAATTTTTTTTTCTTATTGCCTGTTTTATTAGTATATTCCTTGATCGATAAATCAGATTCTTATTTAATTTCCTCTATTTACTGATATAGTTTTACAGTTGAAGATATATTTTTAACCTCTAATTTATATCTACAAATATCTGCGATGCGACAATTATAACAAAAAATCTGCCTTACAAATTGTTTCTTTTTTCGAAAATTTTTAACGACTGCAAATAACGAGGAAAACTAGCAGAGGCTAAAAAAAAGCCTCCTCTGCTATATGATACTAATAGACTTCAGCAGGTCATGTACAACTATAGGTATATTATGTGCAATTTTTATATTAAAAATTTTATTTCCGATGTCTTTATACCCGTAATGCAACGCAATTCCGTTACATAGGATATTGGGGCTAGGCTAACGTGGTGTGTACAATAGAATTAATTTTATTCAATTCTCCACAAAAATATATAGCAGAATACATGTAATATAAAAAAAAAGAAAGAAAAAAAGAGAAACGCCTATGGGCGTCTGTGGTCATGAAAATGCTCGTTCGTTATAACTAAAAAAAAATTATGACTTTATATGACAAATTTGTTTATTTTTCTAACAGGTACAAGCAGTGCCGGTCATTCAGACGTCAGTTACACATTCAAAAAATAGCGTCGCAAAGGCCGTTGCCAGTATTCGTGACGACAGTCACATTCTACCCGCATCTTTGGTGAACGAGATAAAGGCCTATGAAGCAGACATCGATAAGTCTCTATTGCTGCCGCTAGAATCCATAAGATTTTTCGTAAGTTACTTTTTAAATAGTAATTATGATGATAAAATAGCAATTGGTCCATTTGGTAATTACCGCCACCTATTAATGAGTATTTTTTAAGCCATTGTCCTCCTTTTACCCGCCCCTCGCCATTGATCTACCAGCTATTCATAAACCACGAAACGAGATAATTTTATATCTTGTGGTTACTACACTTATTTACTACACTTGGTTACTACACTTATTTAATTATTTAAGTAATTGAGAGATGGATAGAAAAATACTTTATCATTTAACGACACTCATTATTTAATATAAAATTGGTAAAATATAATTAGTTTATATCATTGAAAGAGGAATACAAAGGAGACTGTCGGGTTTCATAGGGCAGTTTGGCCTGGTCACCTACTCGGATCATTGTAAGGTTTCTAATTAGTATTGTTGATCAGGAAACCATAATATATAATTTTTTTTTTCAAATAACTTGTCTAAAATATTTTATGAAAAAAAAAAAAAAATTAATACCGTTTGTTCACGCTAGAGCGTGACGGAAAATCTGTAGCCAATGAGTGGGAGAGAGATGACAATTGTTCTTTCTAGAACTATCCACCGAAACGCGCCCATTGGTCAATTCACTTCGACGTCATATAACACACAGTTGACAACGTCCCAATCTACCACCACGCGCGCATCTAATTTTATCTCTCGCTATCATCATCAGCTCTTATCCGCACATAGTTTTGTGTTACTTGTGGGCCCATAAAGACAATAGTGTTCGTGTTAGATATAAGGACAATTAAAATATTAGAATAAGTGAAATACGCGCCCCGCGTGTGCGACTCTTCACGGCGAGACAACGGGATCAGCTAAGGAGACATCAGGTGAGTCCTTGACTGTTTTCCGTTCATATCACAAAACCCCACACCCATTCCTCTAGCCTATCCATCCATCAGCCCCAACTCCGCCCATCGAGAGGTGAGATCGATTTACGACCGGTCTCACCGAATGACGGAAGCTCAAACATCATAGTTTGGTCTACCCGTCACCGTTTGTAAAATTGTTGATTGTAAATTTGATTTTCACTCTATTTCTTATTTAATATTTCTATTTAAATATTAAAATAATAGTTATCATGATTTTAGTGTTGTGATGGTATAATTTTAGTTAATCCCTGCATCACACATTTTTTTTACTCTAAAATCGGGATTTTTACTTTAATGGCAACACTTCATTAGACTAGAGCACCTATGTCACCAGCTACTGTCACTGGGCCAGATAAGTTGGTGGCACTATAGCACGCTCTGAACATGTGGTCCGACTGCTTCGTCCGACTAGCATACCGACAACAGCCTTTAAACGTCAGAATGATATTTGTTGCCATACTAAATAAATAGAATTGATTCATTGATTTAAGAATTGATTACTCGAAGCAATAAAATATAATTAAATAAAAATAATATAGTATTAAATGTACTTTGTCATCATGTTCATAAAGAAGCCGTTTTCAAAGTTAATCAGAATAGTGCAGCGTAAAATAATGTTAATAAATATTTACTAAATGTACTTACATGAATCGTTACATAGACGAATCGACTAGTCGCATTGGGGGCTAAACGATTAAAATCATATTTCTTTACCCTGACAAGTTCTATGAAAATAGTACTGCAGCAATTGCCTTAAAATAAGCTTTTTTATCCATGGTTTATGTCTGTAGGTGGTAAGGCTGACACCCGCCAGTCTCCTTTATATTTGAAATGTGGACAAGAATTCGCTGATATAAGTTTATCAACTAGTATACTTTAATTACGTCCATTTTTCTAGACAACGAACATAAAATAATAAATTTGGAAATTATTAAGCACAATACGTATAGGCAAGAGGTAGTGCCACTCCATTTACCTTTATTAAGCTATATACAAAATCCATTTCAGGTGGACACGGATTTTGATGCTCTTCAAGATCCCACTGAGTGTTTTGATGACATGACTGTCCAGATACTACCGGAGAATCTGGACGTCTACAGCTACCCAAAAAGCTCTATGCCCTAAACTTCAGTTCCTACTACAACAAATCCAGCCAGCAACAACAACAACCAGAAACATAAAAATCCACTTTCCAATATTCTTAAAAAAAGTTGTATTTTTTACTGAATAAAGTTTCATTTAGAAAAGGATTAATGATAACACTAAACTAACTGGGACAGGCGTCGAAATACATTTTCGTCAACATCGGTAAATCCAGTAGGAGAGTCGCACAGTCGGCGTACGACCGATACGATACGCCCGGAAGCAGTGAATGCGCCAAGTAAAAACCCTCTCAAGTTTCACATCACATAGGTGCTTATCGGGTATGGATGCCTTGTGTAACTGTATCGGATTCAAAGGTTATTTATTAGTGTGAGGAGTAAGAGCTGGCGTAGACACGTCCGAGCTAGCCCTAGATGTTTCCTCTAGATCAGGATTTCTTAAACTTTTTGTAGTTGCCCCTTGCCCCGCCCCGTAGCAAGTCTGCCAGAGGTCCCCTGGCACACTTGCTACTAGGGGTCCATGGATCACACTTTAAGAAACCCTGCATTAAGTGGACCGAGCAGTGCCGCATTTGTAGCTCTCTTCTAAATGCCATGAACTCCTACCGTGTGTCGGTCATATCTGAGAAGAAGGCTGCCGGGCAGACATGAAAGGGTGAAGAACGGCTTGCGGTGCAGTCGACGGGAGTGAGTGTGGCTAAGTCGCTACGTGCAGCTTACCGCGTCACCTGTAGCCAGGACTTAGGGAACCGGACAGGGTATAAATAGTGACATAGGCTTAGGCTTAGGATGGGTGGTGTTGTGACGACGTGTTGTAAGAGTATGGATGGATGGTTTATGAACGCAGGGTATAAAAACAAAATATACAAATCATGTTATTATTATAAATGCGAAAATTATTATGTATGTTTGTTCATTGGTCAGTCAACTTGGCTCTCTTTTCACGTATATAACGTACGTAGACACGTATACCCACATA
>LUGF01039050.1:26787-50804 GCA_001625245.1 Calycopis cecrops | reverse complement strand
ATCAATTCTAATCAGAACTTCATATACTTATTTTTATACTTCTAAATCCAGAAATGAGAAAATTCCATATAACGTCACACCCCTATTTCACCCGCTTACGAGTTGGGTTTCTAAATAGGTACGTACTTTCTCAGTGCTAACTTAAATCATGGAAGTAACCCCTGTACTAAATTTCAAGTATAGTAGTTTCGGCTGTGCCTAGATATATAAGTCAGATAGGTTTTCTTTTTATTTACATATATTATATAAACATGGAAAAAATACTGGTCTATGGAATATTAGTCACGGATTAAAAAAAAATAGTAGAAAAGACCGAAATTAGCCGAATTTACATTGGTATCGGGAAGTGAATTAAGTATCGACTTTAATAATAATAATAATAATATCCTCCTAGCCGATTTCGGCTACGGCGGCCGTCTCTATAGAGACGAGCCAGATGCGCAGGATATATAATAGTGCACAAGTGTGCGCGCCGACTCAAGAGCACTCTCTATTCCCTCACTCTCATATTCCGATGGGACGGTAATTCGACACGACCGGTGAGAAATCAGGCGCACTACCGACGGCTTAACGTGCTCTCCGAGGCACGGGGGTGTATCACCGCCAGCTTCCTGACTCCGGACTGTTATTAGAAATTGAAAAATCCCAATAACAATTTTTGGTCCGACCCGGGATTCGAACCCAGGACCTCACGTCTGTGGTTGAACACGCTTACCACTAGACCACGAGGCAGTCAAGTATCGACTTTAACATCTTTGAACCTCAAATTTGCACCTTCGCCCTTGATCACCTTGACACTCTGTTAGTACATAGCGGTTGTTATCATATGAATTGACACCTGGAAAAGCACACTCACTTGGGTTCCGCTAATGTGATAGTTATATTTAAATTACTGTCAATTATTTGGAAACAATCATTACATTTCGTTGATATTAATTCGGGTAAGTATTTGTAAAAAATACATAGAATTGGGACGAAAGTCTTCAAATAGTAAATCTATGATGTTTCTTGACGAGCAAAAAAAACCTTACCACAGAACAAGCAGTACCCCAGAAAAACAAGAAATAAGTCAAAAAGTAAGACAACCAATAACAAACGCCATCGTTTGTTATTAAAGCTCATCCAAGTCGCACCAGGCGCGCCACAAACTTGGAAGACAAGTATGGCAAATAGGTCAATATGGTTCTCGAGTATGTTTGGCAGTGGTAATGGCAGTGTTTGGAAAATATATCTTTCTCTCCGAATTTCGAATCTGTCGGCTTTTTATATAACTACTATCTGCACTGGACACACACAGGTGCACAAGTGTTAATGCATACACAAGAACTGTCTCTGTTCCCTTATTTCCCTATTCTATCGGAGTTCGACGCGACGAAATTAATTAAGCGCGGCATTGATGCCTTAATGTGCTCTTCGATATAGTGTAGATCACTGCCAAATTCTTGATTATTTTTGGAAAATTAAAAAACCTACTTACACTTTGGACCAATCTGGGAATAGTCACGGAGCTCACGGCCAATGGTGGAATATGCTTTACTACGAACGAACGAGAAGTCGGAGCCATTTTCATGATTATCGACGCCTATACACATCCACGTAGTTGCTATACAGAGGAGCTGCCCATGCTTTCTCCTCCAACCTCCGTGGACCAAAAGTAGGAATGCAAACATTTGGCCACCCGAGTGCCGAAGTAGCAGATTTAAGAAAACACTTGCATACCTATAATATGTATAATATGTACCTAATCATTACGTAGGAAGGTAGGTAGTTGATTTAAGCCGGTGGATTCATAATGCTCATCGCATATTGTCGTGACTATGCATTTCCACCATATTATATAATCAAAAAAGAAAGGTCACTTCTCAAATCCTGGTTACTGTTATTACACACATGACGTAGGTACCGGCGCGATAAGGTGCTGAGCACACAAGCGAGTTTGCTGTTTGAGTTAATACTTACACTTCGCGACACTGTATCATGAGCAAACAGACGCATTGGTTCCATTAATCCCGAGAGGATAAACACGGTTCTGCCGTTCGTTATGTTTGTATTTGTGTGGAATTGTTATTTAAAGGAATTTTACAAGAGGCTGGTCGGACGGTGCAAGTGGCTTCATATACTTGCATTGTTAACAGCTAGACGTCACCATATCGTTGTCAACATCAGATTTTGTCGGGCTCGAAAACCTTTACCAAATAACACTAATAAATAAACTGAAGTATTCGAATCAATCTTTCAACTAATAATCACACCTTTTTAGGACAACAATTTAACCTCGAGAAGAGGTCGTTAAGAGCACAACAGGTATTTTGATCTTTATAATATAATAAATAAATCTAACTCGTACACAGAGGGTAACACAAAACTATCAAAAATATACTATTTTATCAACTAACGAAAACTATTTAGAAATTCAGTTTGTTTTATAAAAACAAACAATGAGGCTAAATAAATATTTGTAAAAATATTTGAACTAAATGAATTGAAATGGAAATATTTTTATTCGAAATAGAATTGTATAAAGTACTTTTTGAACACCCGCAATATTACCGGTAATGTACTGAGAGCCTGACATGAGATGATGCGGAGAAATAAACTGAGAGGATCTTTACAGTCAATTAAATAGAAATAGAGCAAGTAACTTATTACAAAAGAATGGTATCACTACATAGTATAAAACGAAGTCGCTTACCGCCATCTGTGTGTCTGTATGCTTAAATCTTTAAAATTACGCAACAGATTTTATGGAGTTTACTTTAATAGATAGAGTGATCCAAGAGGAAGGTTTATACTTATAATAACTCCATTTTTGAAGTACGAAAGACGTTCGGGCGAAGCTGCGGGCGGAAGCTAGTATGTAATAAACTTTGTTAATTAAACTAATCAATAAATTTATCAATATTTTAAAGTAGGTTTCTATGCCTGAATCTGGTGACCAATTAGTTTGCAATCGGAAAGAAAAGTCTATTTCAAACTATATACGTATAAATGCTGATGATATTGAATAAGCGATAAGTCGGTCGAGCTGTAGTCAAGATCTCAACAAAGCTCTCGACTAGTTCTAGTATACACGCAAGATCTAACGTAAACAATTTGTATGTTTAATAAGATTTTAGAGGACATGATTTATCATCTCTTGAGGTCGGCATCGGTCTTGAGGTTACTTAACACTTCGCTGGTATGATCTATGTTTGGCTAAGGATGCGATGAAATAATCAATTACTTTATACTCTTTTGTCTAATAGTTCAAGTTCAATCATGTGATTCCAAGATGGAGTTTCCGGGTCGGACTAAAAAGCATTATTATAATTTTTCCATTTCTTATAACAGTCTATAATCAAGAAGGCGGTGTCATAAGTCCGTGTCGATTAAAGCCGCGCCCCACGTCGGTCCTACGCCTGATTTTTCTCCATTTGAGTTTGGATATCGTTGTTGAGCAATCTTTATAGAGATAATAGCCTATATATGGTGCAAATGCACAAAGCTATCGATAAATTTAATATTTCATAGATAATGAATCTAGTTAGATTTAATGTTGTTTTCAAATGAAAGTTTAGAAACACCTATAGTATTGTTCAGGGACCTAGCGTCTTGTAAACGTGATACAGCGCAGATTGAGTCTCGACCCGAGCGGGACACGTTTCCGCCACTCCTCTCGGGTCACCTGTAAAATACTTTAGAGACCTGCGTCAGGAAACTTGTGGTCGTCCACTGTGAATAAATAAGATTTCAGCGACAACGTCTGCTGCAAAATGTTTGCACGCATTTGCAAACCTTATCACCATAATATTTTGTGAAATAAATAATATACCTATATTTCATTTGATGGTGATTGTCGATTAATAATAGAAAGTTATATTCTCAGGTAATTTATCTCTATGTGTGAATTATTCCTTTTTGCTTTTATTTAGAGCATGAGAACTGTGAGAAATTTTATATTAGAATAATAACCTTAGTATTTAAATAAAATAACAAGTGAAATAAAATATTAAATCGGATCTGTTATAAAAAAAAAATACTTGTATACAAAGTAAATAAAAATACAGTCATTGTACTAAAAGGTAATGAACCATTTTAGGCACCCTTCGGCAATAACTTTGCCGTTTTTTTTAATAGAATAAGGGTAAAAGATAGTCGAAAATAATCCCCAACTGCTACTGTTGTTACAAAGTCAACGAATTGATGGAAAAATCAATTTAAAATCAAAGGGAAAAAACTTCAAAATTTTTATCTATATGATTTTTTATTAAATAATTTCCATGGCAATAAAATTATATTATAAAACAAAGAAGCTTTGGGCTAAACTGATTATAACGAATGCGGGGAAAACACTTTTGTCGATTTGCATGAAGTGATCACCGCCGTCAAGATTCCTGATCTACATACATCTAACTTTCTTTGCTTAGTGTTCTTAATAATCAATGCCGTTCAAATGAACCTTCTAGTGATAAGGATATCTTAGGAAGTACTACCACTTGCCACCAGGTAAAAATTACACGTATTGACTATTTGGTACTCACATGAAATGAACATTAGCGTTCGCGTCTTTACTTTACTTTGTTTACTTTGATCTTAACGTCCTAACGTACAAATAAGCGGTACATAAATATGGGGACATAATTCTAGTGTGGCAGTGCGATTGCCGGTTTACGTAACATTGGTAATTCGTTACAGACGCACAAAATGAATTCCAAAATTTGTATATTTTTGTGCCTGCTGCTGTTTATAAATAATGTAAGTTACTATTGCAATTATGATAGGGATACTCTTTATACAAAGTTTAAAGATTTAAAGTTTTCTAAGGTTACGATTCGCTCAAAAAATTACACTGGTTAAGGATAATCTGAATAGATGAAACAAACGAACGTATTTATTCTAATTCTTCGAACAAAGAAAAATAAGAGGTTTTTTTAGGAATTTAAAGAACAATCATACCGTACATTATACATTATTTTTAACAGCTTTATGTTTTTAATAATTAAACTATTTTATCTATATCATTTTCAAAATAGTGTAAAAAATAATTCACAAAATATGTTTAGAAAGTGTGGTTTTATTAATAACCAGCTGGTCATTAACAAAATAAATAAACTATGAACTAAAGCTATGGTTAAATTTAAAGCAATTATCTTATAAAACTGATCAGTCCTTCCATGAACTCCGATTAAATAAAGCTATGAACAGCACATATCGCAAATGTTATTGATTACGCATCTCTGATTGAATACTTTACTGAGCTTTTACTACACGTTGGTGTTAAGTAATTGGCTCCATCCCTTAGAATTCAAGGGAAATCCAGCTCAAATTTGTATAATGTGAGTGTATTTATTTGCTGCTATTCCTGACGTGTTACGAGTCATCTCTATTTCACATGCTATGCTTGTGCGTCCTTTGGGTCTGTCTTTGTATGTAATGTTTGACACAATTCATAGTTACCGAAGTAATTTACTTCGGTGTAGTTTGGGAATTTCTCTGCCTTCTATCGATTTTGTGATAGTATTTATCTCTGTGACCTATATTATTGTTATCCTGTTTGTATCTCTTGTTCTTTTTATGGTTTTGTAGAAGGTGTCGTAATATCTTACCTTTTCTTTAAAGCATAGGAGGCAAACGAGCAGTTTGGTCACCAGCGCCTACAGACATCCGTAACACCAGAGGTCTAACAGATGCATTGCCGACCTTTGAGGAAAGAATAAGCTCTTTTCTTGAAGATCCTTAGGTTTTATCGGTTCGGAAATACCGAGGGGGCCAGCTTATCGTATTTTTGTTTATCTTAAGTTCGCAATAGACACCAAAAGAGACGGTGGGTGAGAAAGTAGTTTTCAGGGCTCGTCTTTTTAGATTTATTATTTGAAAAGAAAGGTCATTAATCTAAAAAGATGATGTCTTAATCGTGTTTTTAAACTTATTGCTTTAACTATCTATTCAAATATTCTATCTAAAAGAAAAAAAAAACCTATTATTCTATTAGATACTACTACCACTAACTACAGAATAATATGTTTACTTACAACTGATATTTTCCAGATAAATGCTTTTATAATCAACGAAAAAGATAAACAAAAGTTAGGAAATGATCTTTTAGACGCATTCCAAAACGCTCTGGATGAGATGAGGAGGTGCCTGGATCAGCTGATGTCCAAAACTGTGGAGCAAGTGAACACGAAGACACTGGAACCTGTGTTCGGGGCCGTTGGAGACAATTTGAATAGGATTACGAAAGCGGTAAATATGCATACATACCTATAATAAAATCATAGGTAAGTTAAAACTGTAAATTGAATATTTTTTTAAAACAATACTTCGGGCGTAATCTAAAATCGATATCGAAGCCAAAAATATATTTTTTAGAATTTTTGTCTGTTTGTCTGTATGTATGTCCAGGCTAAACTCAAAACTGCATAGATTTTACTAACAGATCGGGTCAAAATATAGGCTACATATTATAACGCTATTACCTACAGAGCTGTGAATTTTTCATTTAGAAGAATTGAGAACCTCCAATTTTGAAGTCCGAAATCCACGCAGGCGGAGCTGCGGGCGGAAGGTAGTACATAATATGTCGCTTTAGAGCTAGCGAAGAATCGCGACACAGAAGTAAGGATGTGACTCATAGACCAACTGCGAATATTATCGCCACAAAGCTACCTGAAGTCTTGAAAAAAATAGACTCTAACATTACAGGATAATCTAATTGTTTAATCAATCTTATAATTTTAGTATTTTATATTCTTAGTATCGGTACATTCTATAATGTTATGTATGGATTATAATTATTATGGTCTGAAATAAACATAATTATTATAATAATTACAGCAAACGACATACAACGAACTTAAAAACATGTACATATGCTATGTCGCGGTGGTTGGCTACGGCCTACGGGGAATACATAATAAATCATAAAGAACTGTTAATATATACTTCCATGTGGTGTCATTACAATACTAGGAAGTATATATTAACAGTTCTTAGTTTCAGCGATACTTTAGAATAACGTCTCAGTTGAATTTATTTTATGATATAGAGGTGCAAACGAGCAGTCGGAGACATTTTCACGACTACCCACGCCCATAGACATCCGCATGGTGGCTATGGGCGTGGTAGATGCTCTGCCCTCCTTTCTCCTCCTACCTCCATGGGCCAAAGGCAAGTGAACAAAGATATGTATTATATGTAGGATCCAGGTTGTATAGTGAATAGTGATGTGACGTTCGTCAATTTATTTAAATTACACTTATCATAATTTATTGGCAATTGGCAGTAAAATAACTGCGTGTATCAGACCTGACACGTAACTGTAATTTTGTAAGAGCAAGTGCCACGCTGCATGCATGCAGCCGATTTGTGCCGGCACCACCGAGGAGGTACCTCTCGCTTACACGAGACCGGCGTAAAGTGGCAGCTGTGTTGTCGCGTTTCGTACGGTGTGTAAGTAGCTGGTGGCCCATAGAGGGATGAGGAGGAAGGACGACAAATCTGGGGATATGCGAATATCTATGGACGTCGGTAGTCATAAAATTGGCTCCTACTGCTTCTTTGCCCTCTTATATTAAAAAAAGAGTTTTCTACTTGAGAGTACTTCTGAAATAAAAGATGCGCAAGTGACGTAAGAGTTATAACTGTTAGTAACGTTACACTTCACATGATTTTCCTCCTCATTTCTTTATACACCGCGAGCCTAAGCTACTTTGTAAATTAGTAATCTGTGGCCTTAGATCGTATTCTAAGGAAATAAATCCAATAAGTTCAAGAAAAACGAATGTAATAGGTATTTAGGATTTTTTAATATTTAAAATAAAATTTTATAGCTGCCTATGAGATGGAAGTGATATAGTAATACTAACCTTCATAATTATGCGGATGTCTTTGGGTATCAGTAGTCAAATAACTGACTGTTCGTTTATCTCCTTGACTATTACAAAACATGCTATCAAAATGAGCTAGTATTTTTTTACAATATTACAAAAAAATATCAGAAATTAGAAATATTTTATAAAAATCGTTTACGCTGTTTCTTAATAAATTATTTTTTTTTCAGGTCAACGATTTAACAGCTCCTACTCCATCACGGAAATATTGACGGAATTATAAAAAGATGGAAATATTAAAATTTATTTAATTAATATTGTTTATTTTATTCTACGATATACAGTAATTCATACTGACAGCTAAAAAAAGTAATCATTTAAAATCTTTTTATGTAATTGTGATTGTAAGAAACTCTATTATTGTCAATGACATTATCCCAAGAGCCCGCGATGGCCAGACTTTCGTCATTTTATAACAGCTGAAAGTTTCTCTGCGCCAATACAGGTAAGAATGATCAGCGGTTATGGAGTTTGGATCGTGATTATATGAGATTATAATAATCAATAGGCAACAATGTACTATTATATTTACCTTGTATAAAATAGTACACTAGTTTCGATAAAGTATAAAAGCTTAATTTTTTCATATTTTCTTTGGAACAATATAAAAAGTCATGTCATAAATAGCTGAACTGTCAACATTTGTTTTTTAATACTTTTTATCTCCTTGAATTCTTTCAGATATTTTTTTTAAATTTAATATTTTGAATCTTTTGTATTATGAACTTAACTTATTCCGCAAGTCTTCATATTCGAACCAAACTTTTGATTTCAGTTTGTTTTAAGAAGCGATCGCATAAAAATATTATAATCGCAGTTGTATATCTTATTGATAACGTAACATTTTGTGATATGTTCATGGTAATAAAATTTATTGTGCAACAAGATGTGATTATTTGACGCAAATACTGGACATGATAGGAATTAAGATAAGTAGTAATATCTATTCGAAAAATTAGTTAATATTTTTACACTTAATGCATAAAATATATTAAGATTTTAGATACCTGAAATCATCATTAACTCTATTATATGTCATTATAATACTATATCACATGAACATATCACGAAATGTTACGATATCAATAAGATTTACAAGAGCGACTATATTTTTATGCGATCGCTTCTCAAAACAAACTAAAATCAAAAGTTTGGTTCAAATATGAAGGCTTGAGAAATAAGTTAAGTTCTGTAACGCGGTCTCGAGGCGAAGTATCCACTTAAATAACTTCTACAACTAAAGTACCATAAGTACGTTCTAAACAAACATAATATTTAAATATATATTTGTGAGTTTTTTATAAATATTTATTATATTTGTTTTTTTAACATTGACGAATTTATATACTAGTTTGCTCAGCCACGCCTTGTGGCAGTAGAAATATCACCGTGATCATTATTATTATTAATTATTCAAATTAAAATTTGAATTTGGTGTGAATACGTAACTGCGATTTTTAATTAATATTGGTCTAATAGTTTCGAATATTAGGTCAGACAAACATCCTAACACGTGATTTGTGCATATAAAAAATGTGGCGAGAGCAAGGCAAGTATGTGAGAATGGCACTTTATACTGTCTGACTACCTCGTTAAGGAATTGTCGTGGACATATGCGGGTGTGCGCGATTACCACTTAGGCGCAACGCAGACGACACACTTTTTGTGCGATCGAGTCTGCGGTGCAATAAAAGTCTGTATGGCGCGCAAACGGTATCCGTTTGCGCGCCATACAAACAATCCGCCACAAAAAGTGCAAAAAGCGCGCCACAAAAAGTGTGTCGTCTGCGTTGCGCCTTATTGTTCAAAATTTATATTTATATTACTAGCTGGTGCCTGCGACTTAGTCGGCGTAGTGTAGAAATATTATAATCAAAGTGATTTCTTATTGTTTGCTTGCAATGTGTCGAAATTTCGATTTCCCATAGGAATTAGTGATTTCACCGCAGTAAAAAGTGTTTTTTAATGTTGACCAGGCTTAGTAAAAAAAATTCATTCGAATCGGTCCAGTAGTTTCGGAGACTTGCCCGGACAAACAGACAAACAAAAAATTAAAGAACATTGAAAAGTGTTCTAATACTATTTTAACATCGCCCTCAATTCGTCTTTCTTAAATATATTCAATGTTCACACACGAACTTTGCAGTTTTATATACCTATATAGACGATTTTATATTTCATCTCATAACCAAATTCATAGTTTACGATTGTATAGAGGACGTTTAGACCAATATTCGTTTTATATGTAGGTAGAGGTAGGTATATATACCTACGTATAGATCTGTAGACAGATATACTTAACACATTAAGTTAGGAGTACTGAAAGTGCCACAGATACTAGACAACACAAACAGAAAATAATAGAATTTATTTAGGTTTTTTGTAAGTACACAGTACACTGTTATACATTTTATAATTTAAACACATCTAAAACTGTAAACACAAAAAAGAAAAACAATACAAGCATAAAATAACAACTCTAAAACTAAAAGATAAAAAAATAAATAAAATAAAAATATTAAACAGGCAAAAGCAAAATATGGGATGAAAGCACTACGGTGTAACTGTATTTCATATTTTATGAATTAGGATATATTATTTTTATGATTTAAATTCATTTTTTTTGCAGTTTACATGCACGATCTCCGCTGGTTTAGAATCCGCTTTAGAACTTTGGAACAACGTTCTCATTATAACGGGCGTTAATATTAAATAAACTACTAGTTGGTGTCAGCGATTTCGTTCGCGTAGCGTAGTTCTATTATAATCAAAGTTTCTTTCAAATTTTCAGATCCGTTAGGTAAAGTACGAGTATAATTATTGAATTTTCCGTAGGAATTAGTGATTTTCCTGCAGTAAATAGTATTCTAGATATTGACCAGGCATAATATCTATACACTACAATAAGTTTCATTTGAATCCGTTCTATAGTTTAAGCCCGGACAAACAGAAAAACACACAAACAGACAGGCAAAAAATAAAAAATATTGAAAAGTGTTCTAATACTATTTTAACATCGCCGCAGATTAATTTTTCGTAAATATATTCAATGTTCAACACATTGAATTTACTGTTTTATTATATCTATATACAGATTTATAATGATTATGATAGGCATTTGTAAGTGATCAAACAAGGGCTCTTCTAATTTTCACATATTGATGAAGGTAAACCGATATTTCCTATTCACATCAGATCATTAATAATTATTTGCTTATCGAATGTAAGCTCTCAACTGTTTGCCTTATTAAAATTTAACTAGCCGCCTGCGAGTGTACCGTTTATTTATTAAGACGCGGTGAGGTTGGTACGGTACAGGAAATACTGTCTTAAGAACCAAAGACTTTCATGTTCGGTGTGACTTAGGATTAGGACGTGATTACGAAAGCATATTTTGCACCTGCATATGTACATCATAGGTATTTATCATGTAGATAGGAAGGAGGGCTATACTTTCGCATATCCAGGGTATACTATGTTGCAGATAAAATAGATCCGTATTTATTTAAAGTTATGGGTTTCGGACACTCGCCATGATTTTGTTCCGTGAAGAAAGTTATGCACAAAATAAGGTGCCGAATTTAATATTCGTGGTTATTTTTTTCGCTCTCGATCATGTTAAGACTCGACTTTGGGACAGCGTTTCTGAATATCCAGTAGATTAGATGCGAAACGTGCGCCGAATACATTATGATGGCGTATGTACTCGGTGCGTGATCGCCGGCCCCGCTGTAAGTGACGCAGTACATTCTGTAGGCAAGTATACTGAATGAGGTATTAATGGAAAACAAGTCACAGACTTTTTCTCTACATCAAACGCAGTCTGCCGATGACTAGTTGTGGCCCGGATATCATGTAACATCTGTTTATATCCGCATATTATCATTATCAGGTCCAAAAATGACCAAATGTTCCGGTTAAATCTCCACTAGTTCGCTGGATCGCCCATGTGTAGGTACCGAATTAGCGACACACCGCGTAAACCCGTCACAACCGAGTACCTACCGTGAGTAGTCAGGTCAGTTAGAGTTGCCGGATGGGAGGGATTTGCCGGGATGGTTCCGACATTTTGTTTGATTTCTCAAAAAAATATATAGTCGCTTTACTTTTTTGGGATCAAGACAAAACAGATTTTTATGAAAAAGCAGGGTAATAACACCATTAGTCAGTCTTAATGAAATTTTGAAATCAAAAGTACTGTCAGAAATTAATAGTAATTATTACCTACTTATGTATATTTTAGAATTCGAATATAATACAAATAAATCGATGTTTTAAAGTTAGTAACTGTCCAGATATTTTCTTTGCATCTGGCAACCTCTTTTATTCAATACGCAAACCTTATGAAAATGTATATTAGGCTGCTATTTTCGTAAAAGTCAAAGAAAAAGTCATTTCAAAAGTCAGTTGTACAGTGTTTTGATGCTAAAAATCAGCATACACCAAAATGAAACGATTCCTTTATTACATTCCATTTAGTACATAATATGTAGGTAGTTAATGATTGCATTTATTTTGAACTAAGTGTAATTTCTCTTCTTTTATTTTCTGAATTTGTTTTCGATGGGTTACATAAAAAAATACACCAAAAATGTAAAATAATTTTAATTTTACAAAAATGATTATTCTGGGACCTGTGGTAGCGATTTTGGGCACTGTCGTTTGTGTCTGGACGTTGTAGCGCTATATTTTGTGTGGGAGAATTGCTTTCCCATTTCTACCAGCCCTGTTAATAAAGGTGCAATGACACTACCTAAATAGATAACAAAAATCATATTCTTAATTAACTTGTACTACTCGTAATACTCTTAATATTGCAGTAAACACATCCGGCCTATTAGTAAACAAGCCATCACAACAACAAAGAGTGGTAGCAAACTAATTATTTAATCGCTTTCGGCGACCTCTGACCCTTGATAACGATTTAGTATTTTGCCTCATATACATGATGCCGGTCTTGGACAGTTCAGTGAGTGTTGCTCTGCTGTCTTGACCAGTCGCGTGAAATAAAATCAAGAAAATGAACAAGCTCTTCATTGTCTTTTTGGCTATATGCCTCGTTAGCGTAAGTAGATGTGCACTATTTTATTTCTTTTTAAAATTTTGTTTATTGTAGCATTGAACGACAAACAGCAGTGAGAGTCAGTAGTGAGAATTTTTTGAATAGGGAGGCAAACAAGCAGTAAGCCGTTTTCCCGTTTTGATGATATTACACCGCACGAAACGCGACAGCACAGCTGTTACTTTACGCCAGTATATTGAAAGTAAAAGGTAGTGTCCAGCACGTGTCGGCCCAACAGCGTGGCACTACGGACGCCCATTATCATCTAAATATCCATTCTTCGCCCAACCGCTGGAGTACTACTACGAAGTGGTTAAAAGGTGACAGCTTAGCCAAAATGTTTAAGGGGGTAATCCGAGTGAAGGCGAATGGAGGTATACATGCCCAGCACTACCTCTTATATTGGTGTGTGTAATCACACAAGTGGAAGAATAATAATTATTTATATTTCGTGTCTAATTATTAGACACGATGGTGATAACTTGATGTCTACCTCACCCCTCTTATGGGCCGTGTCCGTGTGAACTTCGTGAACTTCAAACATAACCATGCATGCGACGAATGTTGTCATGGGAGATGTTTCTCCGTCATACTGACCCCATGCATTTTCATTGTATCGATTCGTCGTGCAAAAATTTACAATATCGAATCGTTTAGAATTCCCCATTCCACTTTATATAATCAAACAGACCATCTTAAGAGTGTATCAATATATAAAATAATAATTACACGTTTTTTCATCTGTTATAGGTTCACGCTTTCGTGAAACGCGATGCACCGCCGGCCGAAGACAGCTTGAAGAAAATCCAAGATCAAATTCAGGCATTAGGGAAACAGATCGGAGACAAAATAAGTGAAACTTTCAACCCCGAACAAGTGCAAAAAGGCCTAAATGATTTAATGGATAGCATTAACAAAGCGGTAAGTCAAGATTTTATTTATTCTCTTCCGGAACAACAAGTTCAACAACAACAACAACAACAACACACGAACATATCTTCACGCCAGTCCATTTTGGGGAATATTTTAGATATACTTAAGTAATACTTCCTAGTATTTATTTATCAAAAAATATGTTTACCTACATGTACAAAAGGGACAGTCCAATACTGCCTAAACGTGAACAGCAGCATAATAAAATAATTTATTCTAAATTTATCTTTGTAATTTAAAGGCCGTTTTACGTGAAATCTTTGTATCAATACGTATAATTATAAATTACTTGTTTTTCTTACTTTATTTGATGATGCAATATAAAATTCATCATCTCAAAATATCTCATTGTTGCCAAACTGTAAAATACATTTAAATGAAAATCTATTCATAAATATTATAAAATCGATTTTATAATAATTATAAATTGATTTTCGAATAAGGTTAATATTGTTTTTGTAATTCTAGTACCTACTAATATGTATTTTAGGCGTAATGCTATTAAAATTAATAACTAATCGTGTCAATTATAACTTGCAATACCGATTGCGGTCGTCACATGTCAATAACAATTCCGTTACATGTTGTAGACATACATACGTCACACATTTTCGTTCTTGCTGTAGACATTAGAATTTGACTGCCACGAAGCAGTTTAATCCAAGAGGACTGGTGAGGTCCCGGGTTCGATTCCCGGGTCAGACCAAAACTATAATCCGGAATTATTAAGATAGACATTCAAATCTGAATTTTTGTTTATTATTACCTTAAAAATATATTTAAAAATGTCATGTTTTCAGATCGGGCCGAAAACGGAGGCGCCAAAACAATAGGATACAATTAAGGTGATTCTGTAACAAAAATGTGCTACACATCTTGTAGCGTGTTACAAATTTTACATCCATTATAAATATGAACTCTAAATAAATTATTAATAGTATTTGTTAATTTATATTTCAATTGATCCCAACTGCTAGGGGCGAGGTAACACACCAAGGATATTATCGAGAATTTGATTCTCGCATTGTACCTACGAGTTTCTGACAAGTGAAAGTGTTAGTAAGGCCACGAAACACGTAAGTGTCCTGCACGCCATGGTGGACGGTGGTAGTCTTGAGTCATGTCAAAACCTGTCCTTATTACAAAGAAATACATGTGACCATGGGGTCAACAAGGAATTTAATTAGGTGGCGAGTGTGGTGTTAGACTCTGACGTCATACCATCCCTCGAATGTTCCGCACACGGACAAGGCCTCTGTGGATATTCGGTGGGATATTATCAATGTGGGCATGAGGAATCGGAGCGGCACTCATACGAAGCGCAGTGTTGTTGAGATGAGCCCGTCATTAATAGAAGAAAAATATAGCCATATTATAAGTATGATAAAGCTGCAAACCTTTAATTTTATTAAAATCGATTCAGTAGTTTAGGCGTCCAATACCGTGACACGGGATTTTTATATAATAAGATAAGGTGGCGTTACTTATAAGGTTAGGAAATTATTGATGTGACGTATTCCAAACGTTCTAAATGAGAAAAGAAACTGTTGAGCAAGTGAATACGAAGACACTGCAACCTGTGTTCGAGACCGTTGGAGATAATTTGAATACGATTATGAAAGCGGTAAATATAAATCATCGGTATCGGTAAATATCACATACGAGTGCGCAAAAATATCCTTTTTTGAGGACGTGTGGAAACTTATTTAAGCGTTGTCACCGATTTTTTTGTTAACGAAGGGGAATACGTATGAAACTTAGGAGCCTTCTCCTCCTTGGGGACTGTCAGATTCCCCTGAACAAGTGAACAACCGCTACTACGTCGTTGGAACCGTGCAATTTTTATTATATTTAATTTTTAATTATAATTAATTTTCCATTCTGACGCCTGGCACCCAAACGAGTACGTAAAATGGTGGCATTTTGTACGAGATCGGACCCGCCAGTCGGCCCAATTCACGCCGCTATCTGCGGATTCAGAGGGACGAGCGGAGGACCTCCCAGCTGAGCTGCTCTTAGTCTGGCCTCTCTCCCCAAGCCTGCCCGGTACGGCTAGCCCTGTCCGGCATAGCCACAGTGTGCAGAAGCCAGCTAACCCCCCACCACGGCAAGGCGGCAGCATTTTCGGGGCGACTGTCATCGAACCTGGGTGGGGTGAAGTGGTGTGTTAGCGGAGTTATTAAAAAAATATTTTTATTCAATATGCCATCTTGAGTAATAATTAAGTTATATTGTCAGATATAAGCTTTGAGTAATTATGTAAAAACTTAATCTTTCATTTCTTAAGTTATTTCTAAAATTATCTTTAGCTAGCTCAGATATCAAATTGAATCGGCTTCCAAATTATTTATTCTGTAATCATCATAATGACAACCGCCAACGAGTTTCTGGAATGTGACTTTTTAATCCAAACTAAAAAAAAAGAGTTTCTGTAGGTACGAACTCTGAAAAAGTACGCAAAGTAAATATCAAAAGCCATCAAATCGGGCACTGCTTGACAATGATTTCTTAAATATAATTCGTTTACATAACATGGTCTTGGAATAATGTAATGTAGCTGTATATTTTCCTTATAACATGGTAATATGGTAAGAGGGTATTTGTAAGAGGTAGTGTCACACTGCATGCTTGCATGCAACCGAATCGGACCGCCACGACCGGGGAGGTACCTCTCGCTTACATGAGACCGGCGTAAAGTGACAGCTGCGCTGTCGCGATTCGTGCGGTGGGAGGAGAAAGGAGGGCAGTGCATCTGTATAGCCCCATGAGGGTGTCTATGGGCGTCGGTATTCATGAAAATGGTTCCTGCTGCTCGTTTGCATCCTTATACCATAAGACAGTGTGTCAAGTGGAGTACACTTTTAATGCTTCTAATTGTTTACAAAGATTTTAATAATTAAATATCTAAAAACAAAAGTTTTAACTAATAATGGTTATACTCAAGCTATATATAGATTCGACAGTTGTTTAAACTTACAGACGTAACGACCGGCTGGTGCAGTGGTGTAGGGCTCGGATAAGCGGAGCATGTTGCACCAGGGGTCGCGGATTCGAATCCCGGCTAGGATTTATCTATGAACTATATGTATTTCTATAATAAAAATCTTAAATATATAAAATCTCTTAAACTTATAGGAAAATATTTCTCTAGTAGGTACCCGTAACACAAGTCCTTGCGGTACTTAGCACGAGGCTAGGCTATCATAGTGTGTAAAGTCCACAGATATTATTATTATTATTTCGTAACTACAAGTATAAACTGTCATGTCATAAGAAAAATACATCACTTACGTACCCTCAAACAATTAACGGCTTCCATTAAATGTTAAATACAATATTAATAACATTGTAACTATTACATCGGGTCGGCTTCTTAATTGGAAAATTAAAAACATGACCGATCTCAAAGGCCCATTGCTCCGGGTCTGAATGACCGGACGCGCTCTATGTACACGAATATTTCGGGAATACAGATTACAGTCGAAGACGTATCTAGAAAGGAACCACAAAGGCACACACACCTTTGAAAACTGTGAACTGTTTCCTATTTGTCGAACATTAAGAAAGGAAGATAATATGTCCTTCCCAAAACGCCTGGGCTAAACCGATTGTCATCACGCAATTATACATATTTCGTACGGCGAATTTTACAGCGGACAACTAAACTAGAGGGACAGGAGAACAATTCTAAAGCTCTGATGTCAGCGGTGGTTTGTCCTGCGCGATGGGAACGCTGTGAGAACCATGGTCTTGCTGTAGTGTTAAATATGGCACTATATATGCAGGGCAACACTGTTTAGAGATTACATTTTCTCGTGATCAAAACGTCATATGCGCCGTAAATATCGTGGCTCGTAGGCGTTTTGTTCAAAATATTGTTGAGATGACATTGAGATGACATCTTCTACATAGATTAAAATCGCAGAAGTGACACATTACTTTTGTATCTACAAAGCTACAATTACTGTTGTGTATATTAAAATTATAGTTAAGTGTATAAAAATATTCATCATCATCATCATCAGCCTATTGCAGTCCACTGTTATTAAAATAAAAATAATAATGTAAAAAATAATTGGTCAAGTTTTATTTATAAAAAGTAGATATTCAAAAATACTTCATCTTATAGGTATGTTTAAAAATTTATATGACGTGTTACGTGTATCAAGTGTAATATTGTTTACTATATATTCATCAGTCAGCTGCTTGTCAGTTTAATAGGGCGGATAACACACGGCACGCGGTTGGCGGTGAGGCGGATCTCAAGTTACATTGGGCTCTATGAAATCCGTTGATACCTAACACACGTACTCCGCCAGACCGCGCGGTCGAGCGGCGCTCTCGCCGCGACCGCCTCTCCGCGCGGCCGTCCGCGTGGAGAGGCGGTGCCTCACACACAGGCTACCGCGTAACCGCGCGGATCAAGAATTTCAATTTAAAAAAAAATTAGGTATTTACGGATTTCATAGAGCCCAATGTAACTTGAGATCCGCCTCACCGCCAACCGCGTGCCGTGTGTTATCCGCCCTATTAAACTGACAGGCAGCTGATTGATTTACTATTACCATAGATTTAGAACGTACAAGATACACAATGTCAGAACAGCGGAGAGACATAGAAAATATTTGTCTTTGTCATTATTATGTAATCGGGTCGCCATGGCTTCTTATTAACACATGTTCTTAATCTACTGTCTCTTTTCTTTTCCGATGATTGGAACTTAATTTGAATGTTTCTCTCCCACGCTTTGTACATCTTTCACGTAATGAGAACAATTCTAAATCTATGACTGGGAGGTCCAAAAATTGATTTTTTTTATACTTCGACCTATGTTCTTTGTGTTAAGTTGTTCAGTTTCATGACCACATTCACCACCTTCAGAGTTGATACCCCTCTTCCTTCCCCTTTAAATTAAGTGAAACTATTTTAAGGGTGTGCTCTAATCATTAAATTGAACAACTTTCCCCAATAAACATGGGTCGAAATATGAAAAAATATTTTTTTCTACTAAAACAGTCAGATGGTCGGCAATTTTGTATGGAGGCCCAATTTTTTTTCATATTTGATCCATGTTGTTTGGAAAAAGTTGTTCAGTTTCTTGTATAGAGCATACGCTTAAAATATTTGCACTTAATTTAAAATGACCTTATACAACGTCGAACTTCTTTTTTTTATATTTCTCTCAGCTTGCCAAAGACGGCACTCCCATAGGATGTGATGTGCGGTTTGTTCATGTTCGTCCCCTACTATTGAGCAATAACACAAGGGTGACAGTACCAGTTTAAAACTAAAGAGTTTTCTTTTGAAATTGCCGTAACTAGTTAAAAACTGAGAAACGTAATGATCAACTTCGAGCCAGGGTTTAGATAACCATTTTCGGACGCATGGAAAAAAGTTATATAAGTGACGTCTTTTAGTTGTATTAGACCAACGATATTCATTAATTAAGTTTTGGGTGGTTACATCTATTGGATTATAGTAATAATAGTTTTGTTATCTTTTGTGGTCTGTCTTGCGGTCCTAAAAAGTTTGGGTGAGAGAAGTTTTTCGAGTTATGGTACCTACATAGCTTTTCGACGTTGAATTGCTGACTGACTGAAACCATGTCAATAGAACCTGTTTGTCTACTGTCTAGGCCCTGGTTGGGTAATAAAACGACGGTGGACTGTATTTAGTTTATTTGGAAATAACTACGAAGTGCCCGTATGTGATGCGAAGCTGATGGCAGTCTGAGGGGTCGAGCACGCCGCTAGATCCCCTACCGCCGCGCTGTCCCCGCTGTGGTCCGATGAATTCTGACGAGGTCCGACAAGGCCCGACGAGGTCCGGCGAGGCCCGACGAGGCCCGGTGAGGCCTCCTGGGTAGCGTAGGTAAAGGTATTCCCTTGCTTTACCATAAAGAAAAAGACGGCAGTTCAAAGACACCGCAACCTAATATTTCGATCGGGCCCCGCCTCCCCAACACTCTAGTCACAAGCGCAGCAGACTACGATCCAAACTGTGTGACATATTTGTTGAGAGTTGTCAACAGGACACAAGTTTATAAAAAGACCTTCAATTTTTTAATGTCAATTGTCAATTTTGCCATTTCTCCATCGGAGTGAAAGCTAACGATCATTGACTGAGGTAGTGATTGAAATTTGCGTCTGGAGTAGCGTTATATTTTGTGTACTATAGTTACTTTCACATTCCTAACGGGTCTGTTTACAAGGGTGCAATGACATAGATTACTAATAATCATAATCTAAACAAATATGTTATAATACTTTCAATGTTGCAGTAAACAGATCCGGTCTATTAGTAAACAAACCATCACAAGGACAAGGAGAAGTTCTAGCACCTTAGACGCTATAGGCGACATCTCAAATCTAGAGAACGACATTGTTGCCTCATATACATTATGCCGGTCTCGGTAGGCTCAGTGTGTGTTACTTAGTTCGTTTGGCCGGTCGTGGTGTGAAATCAAATTTAAAAAATGAATAAGCTCTTCATGGGATTTTTTGCTACATGCCTCGTTAGCGTAAGTAGTATTTTTTTAATTATTTTTCAAAGGGGAAAAAAATAAAAGGGCACACAGCAGTTGGAGTAATTAAATAATCTTTTTTTTGTTAGAATAGGGAGACAAACGTTTAGTCGTAGCCGTTTTTCCGTGTTGATGATACTTTCTCACAGCATGAAAATCGAAGCACAGCTGTCACTTTACGCCTGTATTGCGAAAGCGAGAAGTACTTTCTCGGTGGTGTCGGTCCAATTCGGATGCATTCATACATTTTTTTTATAATATAAGAGAGCAAACGAGCAGCCGGAGCCATTTTTATGACTACCGAAGTCCACAAACATCAGTATAGAGGCTATACAGATGCGCTGCCCTCAGTTCTCCTCTCACCTCCATGGGCCACCAGCTACTTACACACCGCACAACACGCGAAACGAAAATCGAAGCACAGCTGTCACTTTACGCCTGTATTGTGAAAGCGAGAAGTACTTCCTCGGTGGTGCCGGCCCAATTCGGATGCATGCATACATGCATGCACCTCTTACTAAGTTACAGTTTCGTGTCGGATTTGACACACAGTTCTTTACTGCCAATTGGTTATTATGGGATGAGCGAGTGTGTTGGAGTATTGCTACAAATTGGACAAAAACTTTTTTTTTCTTCACCTCCCCGTGCAGGCCTGACTGCCATGCAGCATGGCAGAACCTTTTTTTTAGGTGGCGCAGGGGAATACCTTCACGTACGCTGCTGGATCAACCGGGTACAATGCCGAGCTCACTAATTGGGTTGCCTATACCGATTAAACTTCTACGGATACCATCAGCCACTTTGTTTGGAGGGTCCCGGATTTCCAACTAACAGGATCCCTCCAGGCTGGCCTCGGAAAAAAGGC
The DNA here is from genome assembly GCA_001625245.1 of Calycopis cecrops. Classification (NCBI taxonomy): domain Eukaryota; kingdom Metazoa; phylum Arthropoda; class Insecta; order Lepidoptera; family Lycaenidae; genus Calycopis; species Calycopis cecrops. The sequence continues at coordinate 29,550 of LUGF01039050.1, read as the reverse complement.
CAGACTCTCCCTATCCGACTGCCTCTGAATAGTCCCTACTCAGTTCTCCCAATCCGTGCAATGAGGTCAGGTTCCCATCTTGTCCCCTGGCCTTAGTACTCCTGAAGAGCACAATGAGTCAGATCCGGGCTCCCCACGCTCGCCAATCCTCGCCGTAGTCTGCTGATTCATAGGGACGGGTGGTGGACTCCTCAGCTGAGCTGCTCTTAGACTGGCCTCTTCCCCTAAGCCTATCCGGTGCGGCTAGCCTTGTCCAGCATTGTCTTCGGGACCACAATGGCACGCAAGCAAGCACGGCAAGATGGCAGCATATTCGAGTGGAGCATGGCACTATCTATTATCTACTGCGTAAGTGCTGATGGAACAGTTAGACACGATGGTGATAGCTTTATGTCTAATCTCAGCCCTCTTATAGGCCGTTCCCATGTGCACTTGAAACACAAGCATAGCACGCATTTAATGCATGCGATGAATGTTGTTATGTGTTGTTTCTCCGTCATAGTGACCCCATTCATATTCACTGTACCAATTCGTAATGCAAATGTGATAACATCGAATCGTTTAGAAATCTTCATGCCATTTCAAATAATCAGGAAGTTTATTTAACGAATTATCAACATATAAAGGCATAATTACATTTTTTTTCTTTTACTAGGTTCACGCTTACAGGCTCAAGATCGATGGACCGGAGGCCCATAACTTCTTGATTCAAATAAAAAGTCTAATTGTGACATTTGGGAAAAAGATCGGCATATCAATCCTCCAAGTACCCTTTAAATTGAAAGACGCCATAAATGAAATGATGGAAGGCATTCAAAGATTGGTGAGTCTAGATTTTTTTGCTCATAACACTCACAACAATACAACACATCAGCGACAGATCGCAGTATTACAAAAGATGGTGTTGGATGACCCTTTTGACTCTTGTTTTTAAGAGCTTCCTAGGTGATAGGCGGGTTAACCCTTTGACGTAAATGGAGCACCGGCGTCCCTTACTTTAAAACTCATTTTATTACTGTTAAAGTTCATTTAAAAAAAATATAGATTGATAATTCATGATTTTTAAACGAAACTTATTTTATCGCGGTTGCAGTAAGGTAGGTAAAAAACAATTCAAAATAATACATCATAAACTTCGGATATCTTGGCGCGTTTCGTATATACATTTCGAAGGAGAATTCAAATGTAATTTAAATAATTGTGATACACTGTATAATTGATTTTATTAGAATGGTAAGTAATTGTTATAAATATATTTTGATTGCTCATAATTTTACATAAATAGCATATAAAACACAAGATATATGAAAAGGGACGCGGGTGTCCCAATATGCATAAAAGATCAATTATGACTTGTAACTTTAGATTATTTTCTTTGATGATTTTATCCAATATCCAATAACTATTTTAAAATTCAAATGTATTTTTTTTTGTTTTAGTTTGTTGGAAGTACTCAGTTATTTCATATGGATGAAAATGAAATGATGATACATAAAGATGATGATGATGATGATGATAATGATGATGATGATAGTGATGACGAAGATGCACAAAACAGGGTAACACATCTGTATACCCTCCACACACATTTATTTCAGTTGAATATATTATAATTATACTGTTTTTTTTAATTCAATAAATAAATTAAATATGATGATTAAAATAAATATTTTTTTAATAAAATATCTTATTTACTATATAAATCTATTTATTATCTCAATAAGAATCTTTATGAGAATACATTAGATGCCGTTACTTGACGCATATTGGGACACACGTTAATTTTGGAGCTTCTGTAAACATTTTTCTTATTTTGATGATATATTGGCTTTCTATATTTCATAACACCCTAAATCATCATTATAGTAGCTTATGTAACTGCCGTATAATGAAGGGTATTAAAACTCGAGTGTGTTTATGAAACGAGAGAACGCGAGTTTCATAATAGTCACGAGTGTTTTAATACCCGTGGTATATGCAGTTGCATACACTACTTTATCTTCACTAATGCAATTAATCAAACATTGCGAAACATTAAAATCACTCGTACATGTATTGTCACAGTGAACTTGTCGCCATTAAAATCTAACCAATGAGAGCGCAGCTGCAGCGCGCGCAGGGCCAATCAGGAGCGAGCGCGCGCTGTTAAGGATTTTGACATAACACCACCACACCAGCACAATGTTATAATGAGATTTTACGATATCGATTTGGATGTTATAACATCATGTCAAATTGCTTATATATAGTTTTTTGTTGTCTGAGCTACAACAGTAGTTATTATGAGTCAAGTATTGGAAACATAAGTAGAATGTTACAACATTAGTGTAGATAAAAACTTTTACAGATCAGTTTTGTGCGTCAAAGGGTTAATAGACACAACAGTAACTGATGGTTATATGAGAGTGTGGTCATACAATAATATTTTATAACAATATAATATGAAGACTAGGTTGTTATGAAAATATATTACAAATTAGGTAATGGAAGAGTAGAACGGAACAATGTTTGACTTCATATACTAAATCATATATGACTGAAGCGATGAATTGCATAGCAGTATTATTAAATTAATATAGGTAGGTGCAATGATATTTTACAAGTTGTATTGGTAAGAGAAACACTCTCACGCCACGACAGGAAGCACTCAGACATAACAATAATTATGTATTAAATAATAATAAATATGTATATTACTGCAACTATGGCACGTACATTTTTTATTTTTATACACGAAGGAAAGTAAATTATTTATCTAATGGT
>LUGF01039050.1:0-11102 GCA_001625245.1 Calycopis cecrops | reverse complement strand
TCGGGATATTTCATTTAATGGCAATACTTAATTAGACAAGACTTGTCACTCTTGTCAGAAAAGCGCCGCCACCACTGGGTCAGACATATTGTTTGTGGCACTATACACCTAAAATTCTTCAATAGTTACGTGTATCTAAGGCGGATCACACACGGCACGCGGTTGGCGGTGAGGCGGACTGAGGCGGATCTCAAGTTACATTGGGCTCTATGAAATCCGTTGATACCTAAAATTTTTTAAAATTTAAATTCTTGATCCGCGCGGTTACACGGTTGCCTGTGCGTGAGGCACCGCCTCTCCGCGCGGACGGCCGCGCGGAGAGGTGGTCGCGGCGGGAGCGCCGCTCGACCGCGCGGTCTGGCGGTGTACGTGTGTTAGGTATCAACGGATTTCATAAAGCCCAATGTAACTTGAGATCCGCCTCACCGCTAACCGCGTGCCGTGTGTGATCCGCCTTATATATCAATGTGTCAAATGCATGGTAGTGTGTGTAAAGTTTTATTTATTATATTAAAGTACTCTACAAATATTATTATTAAAATATATTAGCGTTTTGCACTTCTCTTACACGTATAAATAAGATAAGGCGTTACAGTTACTTGTAAGGTTTAGGAAATTATTTATTGGACATATTTCAAACGCTATGAATGAGAAGAAAAAACACCTGAACCTGCTGATGTCTAAACTGTGGAGAACACGAAGACACTGTAACCTGTGTTCGAGACCATTGGAGATAATTTGAATACGAATATGAAAGCGGTAAATATAAATGTTTATCATAATTATAAGAGTTAAAACGCAAAAATATGCTTTTTTTAGAAACACATTTACGCGACGTCACCGGACCTGCGTGGGGTCAAGTGGTGTATGGGGTTGAAAAATGAAAATGAAAAAGTTTTTATTCAAAATAGAATTACAGGAATTACTTTTTAAATCTCAACAGTTAAATCTACCACCGGTTCAACCCAAGCCCTGTCCTGAGAAGAACCGGCCAAATAAACTCAGCGGGCCTCATGTTGTGATGAGATATAAAATTAAAAAATATAAAAATACAAATACATTTGCGTATTTTAAATGATTTAATACAATACAATTTATGAATTTACCATAATTATGCTACAGAAGCAGCCTGGGAGGAGTGTACTAATCACAAGATGTGGTATTTGTCACAACTACTTTTTAAATTTATTAATCGAAAGTTTTTGGACTTTTTCTGGGATACTATTGTAGAGGCGTATAATTGCCCCCGAAAGGAATCCTTTACTTTACTAAGTCTATGAAATGGTATGTCTAATTTAGGTCTGTTTCTCGTATTTATGTTACGATTATCATATTTTTTCGTTCTGAATTCATAAATGTTCTTTCTTACATACAAGACATTATCCAAAATGTATTGAGAGTAAACAGTCAGTATACCGATGTCCTTGAAAATTTATTTCTAAGTGATATATTGGAGGCTAGTTGGTAAATTGCACGAATAGCTCGCTTCTGCAGCACGAAAATAGTGTTTATGTCCGCAGCGTTTCCCCACAACAGTATGCCGTAAGACATAAACTGTGAAAGTAACTAAAATAAAGTAATTTAGCAGTACATTCATCTGAGATTTGTCTAATTTTTCTAACTGCGAATGCTGCCAAACTATACACAGCGCGTTTCTTTTCGATTTATTTTGTTTTCATTTGCCAAAGTAATTGTTACGTTATTACAATTTCATATTATTCGACTTATTATTATTATTCGACTCGATTAGTTTCATATTATTGTTGTTAAATTAATAGTTACGTAATTATTACTTTATCCGAATAACATCCTACTTTTGTTAAAACGCAATAAATTGTAATTGATGTTGAATGTGTGTTTTTTTGAGTGATTTCCATTTCTGATTCTTATATCAGAAGCGGGATAAAGAACTATTTCGCCCATTAAAAAACTTTAGACATTTAACAACAATTAACTTATAGACATTCAGTTTTGATTTTTTTTTCTTTTCCATACGTTTATTTTTTTTGTATAGCGTTCATGTGCGTAGATACTTAGCAATTAATTAATTTGATTGATATTTTTTTCTTATTTTTCCGTATTAACGTAATGATTAAATGATAAAGAATTGTGTGGTGATCCACAATACACCCGAGGCAGGTCACGGGATCCTGATATACGGGCATCTCAAAGTAGATAAATTCAAGGAGTTATTTGCTGAATCGAAACTGAGGTGTTTCGCGACGTGACTTGAGTGATCATAGATGAGAGTTGAGTGATCAGGCTTGCGTGTACCCAATCGGGCTGGTTCAGGGTATCACGACGTCCGTCGGTCGTATAACAGAATGGTAAATTCCGCGCGAAATGATAATGGTGCTGATCGCGTTAATGATCCTGCGCGTTGTCATTTAGGAGGGCCAGTCGCTCAGTACTTATTGTAATCGAGAATATCGAAGACGGTGCCTTAATAGGTCACGGTCGCTAAGCTTCAGGTTTCTTGTAGTCGCGATAGTCAATCTCGTGATGTTTCACCGAAACCGAATACATAACAGATGTCTTTTGTGTTAATAATAAAAAAAAATCTATGTTGTCGGATTCAGGCGCGCCGTGCTCTAAGGTGTCTGTCTACGTTTGCACAAGCAATAATGCAGGCATTTCAAACCACGCAACCTAATTCAATACATTTTATGTGTCGAACTTTGACCCATCTATTTATAATATTGAATCATGGTGTACGGAAGTAGATCGCGCTAGGGACACTAATAAATGGAATGATCACGAGTGCGTATCGCGAGTAGCATCTTGTCAGAAGGTTGACGCTAAGGTATAGTTAAACGTGGGTTACTGCGGACAGGACGTGGTCTAATTCTAAATGTGAAATGAAAAATCTTTGTCCGAATTAATTGGACTACGTAAACATTATTTTGAAGATAGGTATGCGCATCACATCAGATAGGTATCCGACATTATAACGTTACGTTTGCGGATAGTAGGTTTAAGCGAAAAGTCAATCTGTGTTCCGAAGAAATGTGATTTTCTTGTAGCATATTGTTGTCTCATATTTTAGTAAATCTACTCGAGGAGCTGATAGTAGATATAGTTCATATGAACTTGAGATCCTTGTGTTAGTCAAGCTCTTGAGAATTTCTGACATCACCTAGTAAGAGTCACCTAGTAACCTGGGGAGTTTAAAAACAATAACATTAAAAAAAGAATAAGTTAAAAAATACAAGGTGGATACAAACCAAAGGCATTAAATTAAACCACATGTACTATAAGTACCTACTGTTAATCGGAGACCATTAAAAAAAAGTTTACGACAAGTATACGAAAATACTTTTTTCAAACAAGTTAAATAGCGAAAAAATAAGGAAAACTTGTAAACACTCTTTATACGCGCCGCCGCGGCCGCTCGGTAAGGTCGCTAAGCCTCGAACGGGGTGAATGACCCCGACGGACTATAGGCGGCCGCGCGGTCGAACAGCTGATGGTACAGAGTGTACGAAGTGAGAAAAAACTTTAGAAAATTCCTGTGGCTAAACTATTGCTCCGATTGATCTGATATTTGTTGTGTAGCCTGGAAATTATACTCTAAATATGTAGTTTAATTTAATGCCTCTCGGTTGTATCCACCTTGTATAAGAATTAATAATAACAAATATAAAAATAGAAATAAATTATCATTCGGGTATTCATCAAATCAGCAGTACATCTTATTAAGCAATCATTTAAACAATTCTGTTTTAAAACTTTCGTAAAAGTCGCAATGCCTCCTGGTAATTTATTATAAATGGTCACTGCCATACAATACGCGTTCTTGCTGCACATTTTAAGTCTCTGTTTAGGAACACTGATTATATGAAGTTTGCAACTTCTGATGGCATTTTCATTTTTTAATTGGTAGTACTTTTAGATTATCACGAATAGTGTTATTAGGGTAAAATTTGATAATGTTGGTTTTGACAGCGTCAATTTTTATTTTCTTTTAAGTAATTGATTGTTCCGACTAATGTGTCCCTAATTTCCAGTTCATAGTTTTGTTTTGTTTTTTATTAATATGGTCGTGTCATCAGCAAAAACTATACAATCATGTTTTATAGCATTGGGTATATATAAAAAATAGGAGAGGACCTAAAATTGAGCCTTGAGGATCTCTACATTTATTATATCAGAAGGGTGACCTGTGTATGTCTTTGAATCTACCTTTAATTTCGATTATTTTAACACATTGCTTACGATTTGAGAGGATACCTCTAATTCCTTGGATGTACATTTTGTTTAAAAGGATTTCAAGCGAGACAAGGTAGAAGAATATAGCAGCAATATTCATTTTATCATTAAGGCATTCAGTAATTTTTTTAATGAGAGAAAAGCATGCATATGTTGTTGATCTATGTTTTCTGAATCCGCATTGTTCTGGCCTTAAGATCTCGGAAGTAGTGAAAAAGCTAGTAATTTTTTCAAACATTATTTTTTTCAAATATCTTTGAAATAACAGGGATTATAGTTATTGTTCTATAGTTTTCTATTTCGGTTTTATTGCCTTTTTTGAATATTGGTTTAACAATTTAGTATTATAATAATAGTCAAATAAATCTGAATTTGTAATGTCTTGTCTTCAATTATTATGATTTTTATAGCTACCATTAGCTATGCCAATAGAGCGCGAATTGAATTGAAAAGCCATGTCAATAATCGGGCTTTGGCCCACCATTCGTTCCCACCGCTGTTGTTCCTGTGTCGCCAGGATCGACAGCGGCAACCACGCTTGACCCCTTGATATGATCGCACGGAGACCAATGGAAAAGCTAAATCTGTCTTGGGACCCGCAACGAATTTAATCAGAAGAAAGTAGGAGGAGTAGGAAGTAATTCCTATTTCCCTCAATAATCAAAGCGAGAGACAGTACAAGATTGCAGTGACGCCAAGAAGCAGAGAGAGCAGCCAGGTGAAGCCCGGCTAATGTGCACCATGGAAATATCCCTCCCCTCAGACTCCCTTATATTCCTCAGACCCCTCAGTCTGCCATCAGCTTCGCATCACATACGGGCACTGCGTAGTTATTTTCAAATAAACTAAATATACAGTCCACCGTCGTTTTATTACCCCACCAGGGCCTAGACAAATACTATTGGCATGGCTTCAATCAGTCAGCAATTCAACATCGAGCAGTTATATATATCGCTACCTTTGGGTAGAAAGGTCGTATAAACCATTTTAGCCAAATTGAGTTAAATCAAAAAGTTAAGTCAAAACTCATGGCTACGTATAAAAGATTTGAACAGCATCAAAAGTTGCCTTCATTAAAAAGTGACACTATAGGATGCACTTTTGATTTACAAAAAGTCTTAAATACTCCTTATGGTGATAGTGTAGTATTGTATTACTCTAGAAAGTATGCACTATTTAATTTTACTTTATACGAAAGTATCACACAAGAAGTATTTTGCTATTTGTGGAGGAGTGCGATGCAAAGCGTGGAGCTAATGAAATCGTTACATGCCCATATTCCTATTTAAAGTCTGTAGACGAAAAAGGCATTAAAAATATTTTATTTTATTGTGACTCTTGTCCGGGTCAGAATAAAAATAAGACTATCATATCTGTTCTGAACTACTTCTTAATGAAATCAACGCATTTAGAAGTGATTCGGATAAATTAATCAATCAATTAATCAATCAATATATTCTTTATTGTGCACATAAAACATTTTACATAGAATACATATAGGAGCTTTGAATTATCTATACTAATATTATAAAGAGGAAACCTTTGTATTTTTGTTTGTATTGAATAGGCTCAAAAACTACTGGACCGATTTCAAAATTTCTTTTACCATTACTTAGAGGCATTCTTCCGAATCCGTAAAGGCTATATTTTATCCCGGAAAATAGATAGGATTTTTCGTGGTAGTCAAAATTGTGAAGTATGTCGACGAAAATACTGCCATACGTTAACGACTCTCGCGAACACTGCCTAAATGGTTAGAGATGTATGGTTGACTTCTATAGAAAAGTTGTAGAGCTCAATAATGCCTACAAAAAAGTCCGCGATGGTATAAACCAAACATTTATATTTTAGCCATTATAACCACTTTTCCGTAGAATAAAAGTAAATAACATTATTAGCCTTTGTTTATTGATCATATTATCGTCAAATACTAATCCTTATCTAAATAAACTATTTGTTAAACAAGATTGTTTCAATAGCTATAAATTATTTTTTATTTTATTCTATTCATACAATCCATTCAAAAGATATTACGAATTTAAAATTGTAATTAGTATTAAAATGATGAATGATGGCCGCCGCGCCGGCCGATATGTGTCGCACGACTCGCACGGCAAAACCGCAGGGGAGGGATACATCACTAATTATTTGGGATGAGTGCACCATGAGCCATGGAGCTCATGTAGAAGCAGTAGACCGCACATTACAAGACATTAGGAGCTGTGGTAACATTATGGGAGGTGTAACTTTTGTTTTAGTGCCGACGTTATTAAAGCGTGCCTTAAATCATCTCCTTTGTGGCTATCTATTGAAACACTCAGTTTGCGCACGAATATGAGAGCACACTTAAATAATAACCGTGATAGCAATTTTCCTCAAAAAATACTTCAACTTGGTGACGGAAAATTACCAACTCCAGTCCCAAACAGCTCCCAAGTATTATTAAACAATGAATTGGCTCAAACTGTTCACAGTCTACAAATACTGGTAGACACAATCTATCCCGACACCGAAAATCTAACAGAACGAACTTCCAATTGGCTCTGTTCGAGAGCAATAGTGGCACCGAGAAACGATGCAGTAAATGAAATGAACAAAATGATTATTGAAGAAGTACCCGGTGATTTTAAATGTTTTAAATCCATCGACACCGTGTGTAACACCGAAGATACGGTACACTATCCACAAGAATTTTTAAACTCACTCAATCCTGCCGGCTTGCCACCCCAGGAACTGATATTAAAAGTAGGTACGCCTATAATGCTATTAAGAAATTTAAGCCTTCCTAATATATTGTGCAATGGGACAAGACTTTTGATAAAAGAATTGCGAGCCAATGTGATTGTAGCGACCATCATCACCGGCCCGGCGCGGCGGCAGGACAGCTCGCTCACATTCCGCGTATCCCGATGATACCGACAGATTTGCCTATTTCCTTTAAAAGACTACAGTTTCCCGTCAAGGTATCGTTTCCCCTTACAATAAATAAATCCCAGTGTCAAACTTTTTCAATGGTAGGCATCGATCTCAGAAAAGAGTGCTTTTCTCATTACATAATATGTTGCACTTTCTCGAGTAGGATATCCTGAAAACCAATATGTTTATTGTTTAATGCCATCTACAATTTATACTACTGCGTACATAGTGTATAGTGAAGCATTAAGGTAAGTAAAGTCGTTAAAATTAAATAAAAAAGAAAAACCAGGCCAAGTGCGAGTCGGACTCGCACACCGAGGGTTCCGTAGGAACGGGAGGTATGAGCAAAAGAAATAGACGTTGAGAAAATTAGACTTCCCTGCGACAAGTTGACAAACTTATATATGCGGGTGGTTGCATACATTTAGTATGAACCGAACTACATGCATAAGTTGGTAATGATTTTTCCAGTGATATAAATTTTATTTACCCATTTTTAGATTAATTCCTATATGTATACTGTAAGGTCTTACTTCTTGCTATATTTCAGAATTCTAGCTCAACGGGAAGTACCCTATAAATTTTCGAAAAAGTGCGTTTTCATACAATATTTGTGCATAAATGGCTATAACTTTTTATTGCGTTATAGTGCAGTCATTGAAGCATTAGAGGTCCGAATTTTTTTACTGTGAACCGAATTGCATAAAATTTTGGAATTAGGTTCATCTCACCCTTAATTTCAAAAGTGAAAATGATTTGAACTCCGCCACCACCCCGGGGGTGGTTGCCACCCCCTCTCGTGTGTTAATTTATTTTTTTTCAAAATAACCTCGGATATCGACAGAAGGCCTAATTTTAAGCAAAAAATCTTCTATAAAGTTTTTCGAAAAATCCAATACTTTTTAAGTTATTGACAATTGAAAATTCGAAATTTTTTCACGTTTTTCATAGGTTTTTTGCAAATATCTCCAAAAATATAGGTTTTACCGAAAATTTTATAATGAACAAAATTGTAGCAGGTAAAAAAATAAACAATTTGGTTCTTTATAAAGTATTCTATGTGCAATATTAAGCTAGATATTAAAGATCAAAGTCGTTTTTTTTATTTTGTCTGAAATTTTATCGATGTAGTCAATGCCATCTAGTGGCGAGCAGATGCATTTTATGCATTCTGATAAAAAATGATTTGTAGTGCTTGAAATGAGCTTTAAAATGAGCACTATTGAAAGTCTTTTGTACGCAAAGTAAGTGAGCTGTATTGCAAATGAGAGGAGCATCTAATGTTTTTTCTTTTAAATCAATGGGTTTCCTAAGTTCCATTTCCACCAAAATCAAAATTAATTGTATTCCGCCTAGAATTAACTTTATTATAAAGAGTTTTATAGATTGTATTAGTTTGGTTGCTTCAGGACTCATATTTTGCAAAAAAGTTACGGTTTAAGAAAAAAAAACAAAATTATTTTTTTTTAAATAACCACCTTTTTTCACAATACCTCAAAAATGGCGAGAGATACGTATAAAAGTATGGGGATGAAAAATTTTGGTATTTTTCTGACAAACAAAACTTTACGGAGATATGATTGTTTAAAGAGCACGTGGCAGCGCAATCACAGCCTCTCTTAAGCCCTTTAACCCTTCACCGTTTTTGGAAAAAGTTTTATACTATATATTGCAATAAAGGATGTTGTAGCTCTCTTAATGACCTTTACAATGGTTTTTTAAAAATTGTGATAGCATAAAAATTTAAGGAGTTATGGTCCAAAAACTTTTCATATTTTTTTTCTACGTAGTAACTGAAAATTTCGGAGTGTGCATATTTGGAGCAATGTGAAAGTACGCAGTATAATAGAGACCCAAAACTATTGTAATGTATATATATGTAAACGTAGGCATGAACACTTACCAACGTTCTTATATGTATATATATTTTTTACATATATACATTTGAGTGAAGGGGCCAACGAAAAATATAATAATATAATATTTTAATAATAATAGTAAAATTTTATATAATTTGTAAATATTTTATTCAATAAATGCAAATTTTTTACTCTAAATGAAATTTTTTTTAAATATGCAATCATATATATTTACTGTTTTAATTTTGGGGTAGTTTTAGGGGTAGAAAAGCTTAAGAATATGATAATCATTTTCGAGAGTGTGGAATAATATTTAAATCCGTTTCATTTAATAATATTGTAAACGTAGTCTATAATCTTCGTATGTAAACTTTTGAAATAAACATTATTATTATATTATTATTATATTATTTTATATAAAAAAAAAATTAACAATTTTTGTCAAGGGGTAGTTTCAAGGGTTGAAAGGGGGTTAAAATTTGATAATTATTATAGAGAATATAAAATATTACTTACTCTATACTTACATCTTCTTATGTCATGCCAAAGTATTTTTTTGTGATTTTTTTCATTATGGGGGTTGCTTGCGAGGGTTGTAAAATTTTTAAGGGGTTGAAAATTATTTTAATATGTGGTATTTATGGTAATAGCCATGTTTTCTAGCGATAAAATGGCTCAATGTAAATTTTTCCATTAAGGGGTTGTTTACACCCCTTAAAAATAATAGGCGGAGTTCAGATCATTTTCACTTTTGAAGTCAAGGGTGCCAGAGAACCTAAATTGAAAATTTCATTCAAATCGGTTCACAGTAAAAAAAATCGGAGGTTAGGCCTTATTTTTCGCTTCAATGACTGCACTATTAACTTAGAAGTGTGATTTTTTCAAGACGTCAAGACGTAACTGATCTACGTATTTGACAAAAATTTAACAGCTTAATCCCTTCACGCATTTTAGAGAAAAAGGTCTTGACAGACGTACAGACAGACGGACTCTTTGAGATACGGAACCCTAATTAAAAACAAAAATAAAAGAGTTAAGCAGGTACGAAACAAAGAAATGTAACACGAATAAAAAACCTATAAAAACATACACACAAAACAAAATTATTTTTTTCAGAGAGCTTAAAAAATAAATGTCCACCCGTGCGAAGCCGGGGCAGGTCGCTAGTGTATAATAAACGCACACAAAGGCGGCATTATTACTTATCAGTAATTTCTTCCAGGCAACCTTACCTAGAGGAAAAAGACTTTAGCTATCAGGAGGCAGTGCACAAACTATACAATAATAAAACGGGTAGTAATTAAACGAGTGACTGTAAATTAAAATTTGAGGTATCAAAAATAATGAAATTAGCGTACAGAATTACTAAGTGAGCGACTGACTGCGAGCGACTAGAAATCAATAAAACAGCGACTTACAAACATCAATTTGAGCTGCTTAAAATACAAAATGAGAAACTTCATAATATTTGAGCGACCTAATAATTGTTTGAGTGACAACATTACGTTCTGCATTTTTTTCAAAATTTGGTAAACTATTTAAATATACTGAGCTGCATTTTATCTTAAATGAAGTGTTTTGAATATTAAAACGTATTTTAAAAAAACTTAAATGAGCTGTACTGTAAGCACATTTTTTTTTAAATTTGCATATGAAAAAATTATTTGAGCAATGTTTTGTGTGCAAACATTTTTTTTTAAATTTGATTATGAAAAAACTATTTGAATAATAATAATAATAATAATAATAAATGATGCTGGACCGGTTCAGTCGAGGGTATTCTTGGTGGTACCGTTCCATACGATGAAAATTTCTTCTCCTTCCTCCATGGGCCACCGGCTACTTACACACTGCACGAAACGCGCCAACACAGCTGTCACTTTACGCCGGTCTCGTGTACGCGAGAGGTACTTCCTCGGTCGTGCCGGACAATTCGGCTATTGTAAGGCACTACCTTGGGAAAATGTTTTATTCCCATGGGAAAACGGGTAAACTTCTAAATATCTTGACCGATTGGGTTGAAATTTTATATGGGTAAATCGGTGGTTATCTGAATGGTAAAAAATACAATTGGATCCGGTAGGTGGCGCTGTTGTCGGAAGGTCAACTTCTAAACGG
>LUGF01039045.1:18160-39456 GCA_001625245.1 Calycopis cecrops | reverse complement strand
CTGAGTCAGGCGGGAGGTAGGCAGCAAATATAAGTAAATCGGATGTCGTGGAAAGGGTACGCGCAGATATTGTTATTACAAGCATCTCCATACCATGACAATCATCCAAAGAAACACGCAATGCACCGAAATCACGACGCACCAACACCATTACTCCGCCACCGGTCTTTTTATTAGAGAGTGGAAGGTTCCTGTCTTGCCTGAACACATCGTTCCTATTGTCCGCTATTTCACGGTCTAAAATACTATCACATAACCATGTCTCCGTTATTATCACTATGTCAAAGTTATTGGATAACAAACTTAATTGCAAATTAACACTTTTGGTTCTTAGTCCGCGAGCATTTTGGTAGTAGATATTTATATTTTTAGAAGCCATCACAATATTTATAACTCCAAAAATACTTACATAATATAAACATTAACACACATATCTTAACAGAAAACACATTTTGGTATACGAAATAAACCTCTAATATCTTATTAAACGAAAAATTGAATAATTTTATACAGGGTCTGTCGTAAATAATGGATAACCCGTGACCTGGAGTTAGTACGTGTCTAAAACTGTAAAAAAAACGTAGTTTTTTTCCAGACTTCCTACCGTACGAAAATGGCTTAGCCTTTTATACTTTTTTATAAATTTCGCTACTTTTTTCATTCATTCTGTTGCCATTTAATCAAATTTAGGTATTTCTTTGTTATTTTTGTAGTTTGATTTTTCTAAAGACGTGTGCTATTTAATTTTAGTAACATTTTAGGTGTTTTTGATGTTAAACATTATTAAAATCGTCATTTTAAGATTTTTTTTACCAATTTTTTTTTTAATGTCAACTTTTGATCGCTTATTGTGAAAAAAAAAGTACGGTGCTAGAGCTGCCCATGATCTTAATAAATAGTCTAGTATGTGTAGATTCTAAAAAGGTATTACAATGTGTACTTTACTAGCAATATTAAGTTATAGGAGCGAAATCAATATCAAGGCCAGAATTTTAAATTTTTAAGTATTGTTAAAAATGGTTATAAAATTTTGTCATCATGATTTTATTTTATCATGATACTTTACACAAACAATATGAGGCCGCTCATAAGGAGTTTCAAAATAAAAACAGATTGTTTTCAGTATAAAAAATATCATAACTCCATAGTAATAAGTGTTCAAATTTAAAATAATTGTTGTGCTCTAATTGTTATATGCGACAAATATGTTGGGTCAAGTTTATTAAAAAAAAAGAATCATTAGGTAAAAAAGGCACAAAGACTGCAATACAATTAAAAATGAAATGGATTGGCTATGGCTCAGATATGTATTTGGAGTTTTTAATAAATACTTTGCCTGGATTATTGCAAGACGTTCCACAGGAGATAAGAAACGAGATGTGGCTACAAAATGATGGGTGTCCAGCACATTACGCATCTACATCGCCTAATAAAAGATCTTTTTATACGACGTACATAACCGGCTTTTTCAATTTTACTTGCAGCTACTTGTATGCGTACAAGCAACTCTTCCACAGAACTTATAGCTTTGCTGTACACTTTTTCCTTTATACAGCCCCTGTAAAAAAAGTCTAACTGGTAAGGTCTGGCGAACGTGGAGGCCATAAAATTGGACCCAATCTACCTATCTACCTATCTGGATATGTATTATTTAAATGTTCCCTTACACGAAATGCGTAATGTGCTGGACACCCATCATTTTGTAGCCACATCTCGTTTCTTATCTCCTGTGGAACGTCTTGCAATAATCCAGGCAAAGTATTTATTAAAAACTCCAAATACATATCTGAGCTATAGCCAATCCATTTCATTTTAATTGTATTGCAGTCTTTGTGCCTTTTTTACCTGATGATCCTTTTTTTGAATAAACTTGACCCAGCATATTTGTCGCATGTAACAATTAGAGCACAACAATTATTTTAAATTTGAACACTTATTACTATGGAGTTATGATATTTTTTATACTGAAAACAATCTGTTTTTATTTTTAAACTCCTTATGAGCGGTCCCATATTGTTTGTGTAAAGTATTTTGATAAAATAAAATCATGATGACAAAATTTTATAACCATTTTTAACAATACTTAAAAATTTAAAATTCTGGCCTTCATATTGATTTCGCTCCTATAACTTAATATTGCTAGTAAAGTACACATTGTAATACCTTTTTAGAATCTACACATACTAGACTATTTATTAAGATCATGGGCAGCTCTAGCACCGTACTTTTTTTTTCACAGTAAACGATCAAAAGTTGACATTAAGAAAAAAATTGGTAAAAAAAAATCTTAAAATGACAATTTTAAAAATGTTTAACATCAAAAACACCAAAAATGTTACTAAAACTAAATAGCACACGTCTTTAGAAAACTCAAACTACAAAAATAACAAAGAAATACCTAAATTTGATGATATGGCAACAGAATGAATGAAAAAAGTAGCGAAATTTATAAAAAAGTATAAAAGGCTAAGCCATTTTCGTACGGTAAGGAAGTCTGGAAAAAAACTAGGTTTTTCTTACAGTTTTAGACACGTACTAACTCCAGGTCACGGGTTATCCATTATTTACGACAGACCCTGTATAATAAACTTTAGTTCGGGTAGATGTAAAATGTGGCATTCAATTTGTAAAGGCCAGCCATTCAAACTACGATATGGCTTGACAATACATACGCTCAATAGTTGTGCGTTACACAGTTGGACATAAAACTTTAGACTGTACATGTTCAACATTAATATAATAGAAGCGTAATTAAAAGTTTCTATAGATTTTTGCTTTAATTGATCATTAATAGGCAAGACGCAGGTATTTAAAATAGTTTTTATAATGTGATACAAAAAATACCCTAATGAAATATTACGTTTGCAAAATTCAAGAACATTTGAAGTAATTATATATAGCAAGTTGAATAGTGTGAAGTCGTGCATACCAGTTTTATTTAAACACAACACACTCAATTCACAATAGTGCACTCTAATAAGTCGTATATGTAGTGTTACAAAAAGCGGTTTGAACTGAGACAAAAGACATATAGTACACGCAAAACCAATACATAAAATAGAAAATATTTTTAAACTATAACCGATTAGTATAAGTTTAAATTTCCGATATCCTTTTCTGTATGAATTTGGATTGCTGGACACATATTGTTTTTCCTTATAAAAATTCTTCCGTTTTTTGTCCAAACATATTGTATTCCTTTATCTTTAGCTAATATCTTGAGTTTTTTTAAAAGAATTTTATTATACGGCGTTGGGTGCTCATTTACAAATATTGGTATAGGTGTTCCTGGCATATTTATAGCTTTTGTTGATATTCGATATTTTCGTGCGCCAGATAGTATATTATCTTTTATCAATCGAGATTGGAATTTTACTACTACTGTTCTCGAGCGTCCCTGAATTTTAACTCGTGGCGTTACTCTATTTTCTTGTATTATGTCATAAGTACCTATGTTGACATTAGCAGCCTGTGCTATTTTCATAGTTATTTCGTTAATCCTAGGAAAATTCAAAATCACTACGATTTTGAACGTTTAGTTCCTATTTCAATGAGACTGAAGATTTTAAGAAGACTTTTTTACGTACAATACAATATTAGGTCTTTACCTATGAAATTGCTGTTTTTCATGAAATAAATGAAACTTATTTTTTTATATAATTTTTATTTCTATAAATCCAAGTAATAACTCATGCAATCAATGCATCTTTGCCAACGCATTGGTAGCTTATTGATGCCCTTTTTGAAGAAATCTGCTGGACGGGAGGCAACAAATTCTTCAAAGGCATTTTGTACTGCCTCTCGGTTATTGAACTTTTTTCCCACTTTTTTAACTACATATTGTCTGGACGCAGGTATGAACAAATTTTGCGCTGTATCCGTGCATCGGAATTAGATTCCAAGGGAGAAAATAAGATCGTGAGGTTTATTGTTTTATTGACAGCACACTTTCGTAAAACTTACAACGATGGAGAAGAGCTTTCTCTTGACGAATCACTATTTCTATTTCGGGGACGTCTACACTTCCGACAGTACATTAAGTCAAAAAAAGCCCGCTATGGGATAAAATTTTTATGAACTTACGACTCACGACGGTTATGTGTTAAATGTAAAAATGTACACCGGAAAAGATACCACAGAACAGGTCATGGGTGAATCTAAATCCAAGACAGAAAAAATTGTCATGAGACTGATTCGTCTGTATTTACTACGTGGGCATCATCTCTTCATGGACAATTACTACAATTCTGTTAATCTACCACAAAAATTGATAGATTTAAAAACTCATTGCACCGGCACCTTGCGGTCAAATCGTAAAGAAAATCCTTTGGACATTACAAAGAAGAAGTTGAAAACAGGTGAGCACATTTGGGTACGCAAGAACAAGGTGTCAAAGTGGATGGATAAACGGCCTTTTCTAATGACTACCACTAACATCCATCCTTCGTTTTTAAAGACGCTTAATAAATAAAACTTATTGAATAATAGACAGGATGTCAAACAATAATACCCGTGAATACGGACGAAACGTTCCACTACAGTCTGGTAAGCCGACTAGCGGAACTCGTAACCAGCGATGCGCGTATGAATTTCAACAGCGCAAAGCCGCTAAAGAGAACTGGTCCGACGCTAGGGAATTTGAAGATCGCCCCCGTCCACCAGGAAAACCAACATCCCGGAGTCAATATTGGAAGACTTCGAAGACAAAACGCGCGCCACCGAAAGAAGTGAAAATTGATGTGGAAGTGTTAATAGATTTCAGAGCGAAGGACGAAACCAGTCCAGTGGACGAGCCTTTGTACGATCTTGGCCCCCACACAAGCTCGACTCCCGTTCAGGAGGTGTATAGCCAGAACATGGAGTTTGCAGGCTACATAGATCAAGTGGAAAGAACTTATGAAGTTTTGTGAGGCATAGATCCACGGCTAGACCGCCGCCTTCCATTCAGTATGTTCCAACACTCTATGACAACGATCTTAAACTGCTATGCCCTTGACGTAACCCTAGATAATGGTGAACGGAAACTAGGATCCGGGAGATGCCAGGACTTACTACCTGAAGACCTCTGCATGCCAGACAACCTTTACCATTACTGCACTACCATTGGCAACACCACGACTTCTACCGGTGAAGAGGTTAAGTACAACTACCCCGATATTGCAGTGCCACTGCCTAGGGATGAGGAAGATGACATACCTTCCGGCTCGTTTGGTCCAGTAAAAGCAGAAACACATAATGTTTACGAGTGCTATATATCGCCTCTAGTTACTGCAAACCGAGTGTTAAATAGTAGGAGAGAGCAGGGTCAGCCCGAAATACCTCCACTACCTGACATACTAATACCAGCACGTGCTCAACCAACCAGAAACCTGTTGGGACACGGACCACCGGACATACTGCCAGCAGAAGCTAGGCCAAGGATAACCGGCTTTGAATTCCCAGATGGAGATAGCGAAGCTGCGCGACTTAAGATCTGTCCGGAGCTGATGACGCGGGTGAACACCGTGCTTTTTGAATTGAAAAGTCGCTTCAAAATGCGAGATGTAGGAAGATCGTCCCCTACTTTAAGAAACTACATAAAGCCGAAGCACATACCTGGAAACGTGACGTACGTGTGTGTGACTGAAAACATCCCAGATACAACGAAGCTTAGTGCACGTCAGAATCAAATCAGAAGTTCTGCCGCTTTCGGATCAGCCACTGCTGGTCAGACTAATGTGACGGTTCTACGACGGCAGAGAGTTAATGCAGCGCGAGGATTGTGTTGCACAATTAATAATGCCGCGCCACAGGGATGGATGGCCCACATCAACGATAACTTCAATATGGCTGGTGACTTCACAGCTACAATTGGTGTCCAAAACCATTTGATACGCCAATTATAAAAAAAAAAGAGACAAGATGGCGCTGTTCGGTAATAGTCCTCTTAATAGTAGTTCCTCGTATTTATTTGTTAAAAAAATATTCAAAAAGTTTATTTTCACAAAGAAACTAGTGCAAAGTAAAAATAAACATTTGATTCATGTGTACAAGTGAGTTATGCAGCCCTAATACTATAATAGCTCAGTGTGCCCCCAACCTTTTAACATAGAAATATTACACAGTCCTAATATGTATTATAATAACCAAGTGTGTCCCCAACTTTACAACATAGTAACTGTAAGCGTAAATGCAACAGCAGCACAACGTGCATCGGCCAGGTTCACGAGGCGCACCGTCTGCATTTTACCCCATCGTGGCCCCTTTGCCTGAACGCGTTCCCACACATTCTATTCTCACATCGATTAGGATTGTCGCATTTAGAATTAGTTTAAATCATAAGTTTGTAATAAGTTTAAATACATTTTTATTTCTAAAAAGCGTTTTTTTTGGCACTCCTGGCTGCAACCAACGTTTCTGGCGCAGTCGGTAGGATATTCGCGGGCCGGTTCGCGAAATTCGGGATAATTATCACGCCGCGTGCCGCCCGGGTGGCTTCCGTTCACCGAAACGAATATTCTGAACCTGAGTTGCAGCTAAAGGGGGAATCCAGACATCGATTCGGCTAAATAGAATGAATTAAGTACTTTGAATTGTTCTCAGTCCTTACCTAGCCTGTATCCTAATATTACATATATTTTAAGAAATACCAATTTTCATATAAGATTTATTTTACTATTTAAATTTTTATAATTGTTTTTCGTATATCGTATATGAAATAATAAATTAATTTTTATATAACGTAGTACTTTAATACATACAGTAGTAATATAAAAGATTTTCAACATTTTTCACCCTAGTGAATTTAGGAAAAGTAGATTAAGTGCTAATAATAATAGATCTATTACTCATAGACATACAATTTTTAATAAGTTTAGAAATATCCAGGAAAATATGGCTGACAGTATGATAGATATTATTTATAAATCGCTTAGAATGTTACCAGAATTTGACGGTAACCCTCACATATTAACTAGATTTATAAGCCTATGCGATCAGATAGTAATTTCACATTTTAAGACCGAGCCGGGTTATGAATTGTCGAACTCAGCATTGCTTAATGGTATATTAAATAAAGTCACGGGTCCCGCAGCAAGACTTATTAATTCGAGCGGTATACCTGACAGTTGGCAAGGCATCCGAGATACCCTAATAAATAATTTCGCGGACCACCGCGACGAAACTGCACTTATCATTGCAAACCCAAGGCGCTAGTACACCCCAGGAGTTTTATGAGCGAGTACAAAATTTATTCAGTACGATTATGACTTACGTGTCTCTACACGAAACCATCGGTACAACTATTGCCGCTAAACGCGACCTCTATAAAAAACTCACACTGCATGCATATTTGCGAGGTTTAAAGGACCCATTAGGTTATAGGGTTAGATGTATGAGGCCCGAAAGTATAGAAAAAGCTCTCGAGTACGTTCAGAAAGAATTAAATACGCTGTACATGCAACAGCGTGGCGACGGCGGTAGTAGAAAGGAAATCCATACACCGTCTCACAGTCTTCCACTAAATAATTTCACACCCAAACCTACCTCATTTGGCTTCCCTACGAAGCAACCAAATTTTAACATGCCAGGTCCATCACGACCACCCCCCATGCCTTATACTTTCCAACCTTACATGCATCGCCCACGCGGTGAATTAACGCGCACTCAACAAATCATGCGCAGTCTACCACAAAATTATAACCCACAGAGCAATACTTTTAGAATGAATAGACCGCAAAATAATAATCATCATCATCAGCAGCACATCAATCAAAATTTTAATAATAATCATCAGCCCCGTCCTATGAGTGGAGTTAGTCACTTCGTCCCTAAATTCTTACCACCTACAATGCATGGACACGATTGGCGTAAATGACATCATCGCGATTTCATACATTTTTGGTCCAAATATGAAAGTGCCGGCCAATAAAAAAAAATACTGTATTCCGTTAGAACTTCTCCCCTGAGTATTTATTATTATGACACCAAAGCTGTAGGGTCATTATCCTAGGTTTTATTGGAGTTAAAAAATTCAACATCTTCATACATTTTCAGTGGTTTTAACTAACAAAAACCTCAAACCAAATTTTGTTCTACCATACCTTTTGGTTCTTGAATCTTGACCTATTTCTGACAAGATAACATATTATAATATTTCATTTAAACCACTAATAATACTGCATAATCGGCTGGAATGCCGGTACTTTTTCCAAAAAAATGGCAATAACAATGGCCACGCAGGTAAACATTCACGCAAACAATGGAATGCGGTGCAGCAAGAAGTTGTCCCTCTCTTTCCCGTATACCCCCTCCATCGCGCCATGCTTACTACTTTGCTTACATTCGCCTGTATTGTTTAGTACCGAAAGCAACGCTGCCATATACGTCCGTGTGATACCCACTATAGTAGTTGTGCTTTGGTTTGTTGTATCCGTTGTTAAGTTTGAACATTGCGAGTCATGGCAGAGTTGTGTATTTCGTGCCGTGCATCGACAGAGAATCGGCGAAGATATGATTGGGTTTCTAGAGAAATTCAACATATTGATGTAGCCCAAATAGTAATAGAAGATATAGTAGCTCGACAGTTGGAGCCTACTGAGTTCATTTGTCGACCCTGTTGGCAAAGAACCGAACGAACGCACCAACGACTTATTCGGGAGGCTGAACAGCAAGCTGATCAAGATCGTGATCCATCGGAAGTTCCAAATCCAACACCAACTTCGCTCATTTTGCCAGGTCTACTTCGTGCTCCAAACACTGCAAATAGTTGCATTTTCCAATATTGTACGAATGAATCTCGCCGTCGTGTTCCAGAGAACATAATTTTTCGCATGGTATGCCGCTACAGCTATTTCGTGCCAGGAAGTGCGCGTGTCTGTAATGAACACATCGAGCAAAATCTGTGGCATTTACTTCCTGTGCAAGACAACTCATCTGAGGAATTCACTGCAGCTCAAATAATGACTATCGTGTCGATGTTACAAAGACATATTACGGAGGACCTACTTGATTTTGAGCAGTATGAAAATATAGCGCCTGTCGAGTTTCATACTTGGACAGGACTGACTCAAGATCAGTTTACTGAATTATTAGACAGTCTACCTAGTCTGAGAACTAAAAAGAATAAAAGAACCGTACTGGCGGCAGTATTAGTCAAGTTAAGAACAGGTGACTCGAACGCACGGCTTGCTAATATTTTTAAATGTAGCGAAACAACGTTTCATACGTGGTTGAAAGTCGGACGCAATGCTCTTTTAGAAGATTTTGTGCCCTTAAATGTTGGGTTTGACCACATTTCCCGTGAGGATGTAGCACACAGGAACCTTTTTCTGCCCAACAATTTGTTTGGGAACCCATCGAGCCCAGAAGACGAAAGGAAAGCGATCACGATTTGCGATGGCACGTACATCTATCTGCAAAAAAGTGGAAATTATTTTTCCAACGCAAGTCTTACAGCCATCACAAATACTGAAACCTCGTAAAACCTTTCCTCTTGGTTTCTTGTGATGGACACATTATCGACGTTAACGGACCATATGCTGCCACCACGTCCGACGCAGATATAATGAATGACATGCTTAATAATGCTGACAGTGCCTTCCACTGGTTTTATAGGAGTGGAGATGTTTTTATTTTGGACCGTGGTTTTCGAGACTCAGCAAGAAATCTTGAATCTTGCGGATATTTTTAACATATGCCTGAAACAAAGTATCCAAATGAGACACAGCTAACCACGGATCAGGCCAATAAGTCCAGACTGATTACAATCTGTCGTTGGGTGGTTGAAGTGGTCAACGGCAGGTTCAAAAGAGATTTTCGCCTGTTGCGAAATGTATATAATAACAGAGCCCTTTCCAGCATGTTCGATTATTTCAAGATAGCAGCGGCGATCATAAATCGTTTTCATGTTTTAGTTGAAGATAATCCAAATTCTGCTGCGATTTTAGAGATTATCCACCAAAGAGTTAATACACCAAATAGATTGGCAGACCTTGTAATACGCCATAATTACAATCGCAGACGTGCTCAGTTTATTCTAATGACTGCAGATATGCCAGAGTTCGAAGATTTTCCAAGAATGGATGAGAGCGAACTATTTTTATTCGCTCTGGGCGTTTATCAACTTAAACAGGCCAAAAGTTATTACGGTGAGCATGTCCTTGATAATGGAGCATTCACGATTGCGCTCAGCAATGAGTTACCAAATGAAGACTTGGCGGAATTGGAAGGCAATGATTTACGGATGATAAGAGGCCGATTGCAATCGCGGCATGTTAGAGCAAGACAGTATTATGTCTATATTATAATCGATACGTCGTTATCGGGTCGACAAGCAATCGCTCACTATTATTGTTCGTGCATCATAGGAAAGCGAACAATTGGCTGCTGCTCCCATGTTATGTGCATTATATGGTACATGAGCCATGCACGACATTTGCCAGCAATAACCCCTCCAGCTTATGGATTGGAAAACATTATTGTTGTACCAGACGACAATGACTTCATAGTATTTAATTACGTAACTGACCTTCGTATTTGACAAAAAATTCAGCTTAATCCCTTCACGCGTTTTAGAGAAAAAGGTCTTGGCAGACGTACAGGCAGACTGACAACAAAGCGATCCTATAAGGGTTCCGTTTTTTCTCTTTGAGATACGGAACCCTAAAAAAATACAAGAAAAGAGACAAGCTATCGTTGCAAAGGGTGCATAGACAAACCTCCTCTGTGCCCTTCTTGTTTCGAAGAATACCACAAAAATTTAGCGAATTATGATAAGTAAAATCTTTATTTTTTAGATATAAGACAACTGATTGTGATAATTCGAAACGATTTATGACTGATTAGAAATTATGGTATTGTTAATTTTTAAGAAGAATTATTTTGAGTTACTTTATTTTTGAAATGTGATTAAGATTTTATATTTAAATAACTTTTTGTTATAATTCATGCCTTTTCACAAATTATGATAGTATAAGTAATATATTTTTAATATTATTTTTGGAAACATTTTAAGTTTTATTAGTGGTAGCATAGTGCCACTTAATTATAACTGTATGTGATTGTGTTGATCTAATAATAAATTTTAATAATTACAAATTACAGCCTTTTTTCTTTATCCATATCTTACTATGCACCGCCTCCTGAGGACGTAAGTGCACAGTGCATAGTGGTTTTACGATAAAATATGGCACTACGGATATAGGCGTATACGTCCGAGTAAGTACTGTCATATACCTAAGTAAAGTAATATCATATGCGACAGAACGCCTTATGACGTATACGTCTGTGTCCGTTCTGTCATATTACATACTATTAGTAACAACACGATTTGACGTTACGCCCCTGGGCAATCTATGAAAATGAGAAGTGTCACAGCAGCTAAAACTAGTGTGATGGTACTGCCCGTCAACGTGTTAAGTTAATCGTTGATTTAAACTTTTTAACTTAAAAGTATTGACATGACGTATGGTGTTTGCAGTCTATGAATTATTTTATTTTATGGTGTTAATTTAATTTCATGATTCTTTAATTTATAAATTGTTTTAAGCTTTCACGATTTGTATTCATATTTGTATACTGTAAACGGGACTTAATCGCGTTATAAAATCGAAGTTTTTCCCTCTACTCTCGGTCTCGGTGGGAAGTAGGAGGTAAAACAGTTTCTGGAGTATCTCAACTCACTGCATCCTAACATAGGGTTCACTTACGAGCTGGAATCAGGAAGCTGTTTGGCTTTTCTTGACGTGAAGGTGATCGTCAGAGAGAATGGATCCATAACGCACACCGTATACAGGAAACCAATGCACACGGATACGTATTTAAATGCTATGTCTCACCACCATCCTCGACATTTACAATCCGTCGTGACTTCACTGTTCAACAGAGCACGGGACTTGTGTGACCCTGAGTTGTAACAAGTGTTTTGTTTATGCCATTAATATTTAAAAAAAAAAAAAAAGAAAAAAATGAGGTTGACAAACGTCAAATGTCAAACGGGAGATCTTTCTTTTCGCCGAGCGTAAAAATGGCGTTTGACGTATTTTTGGTTGGGGATTGGAAAAAACTGGATCTCGCCATTGGCGTTACTTGAATCCATGTAATCATTTATATTTAATAACAGTATATTATATTATAGCAGCTGGCCATAATTATTAAAGGAGTATGACTCCTTTACATCTTTAGATTTATTATTATAAAAAACTTTATTGGAATGATCCACACTATATAAAAACAATACTGGCATTGGCTGAATTGTGCCACTATTAAGTATTACACCGTGAAGTTCACTGGGCCATAGTATTTTTTACTTTTGATGTCCTCGCTGATCACTTGCCGCTACCTGGGAGCAGTGACTGTTTTGATGGTCGGACATATATAGTGGATGGGACTGACCCTGCTGATACATCCACGGACCAGCAAACACCTGACAGAGATGACTGCAACGGTTACTGCAGCTGGGTGACAAGCTTAATTTCTTTATATAAATATGTATTAGTATTTTATATATATATTGTTGGCACCTTAGTGTTTTGACATCTTGACAGATGTGCTTGTAATTTAACTTTCCAGACATAATTATTTTAGCGAAAACTAACAGATGAACCACACCCTAGAGATTTTAGTACTTAATAATCAAATTTTAATCCATTAGTGGCAATATAATTAAAAGGAGTTTGTAATAGTGTCTAAATTATAGCAACTAATTTAAAATGGTGAACTCTTATTAATAATATATGGTCAAACTGTCACTTTGTTTTAATTACATCCTATAAATTGAACTTCTCATTTAAAACATTAAATAATTGTATCATCATATAACCACAAATTTAAGAAACTTAAATTCTCTTATTATAATCAACTTCACATAAATAATCTCTAGTTAACTTAGCAATAAATATCTATAAACATAAACAATTAGTTTCATGTGTATAACGAATAAATTCTATAATTTTAAAGTTTTATATTTATATTAAGGCTCTTATTAAACTTCAATTATCTCTTAAGAATATACATAACCGTAGCCTGGAAAAAGGTAACAGAGTTCATGGACGGAAGTCCGTAGATAACTAAAACGTCAAAAGTCCACAGATACACAATAGTTCACAAATAGTTTGCCACAGTCCTACACGTGCACTACTCGATACAGCACGTTTACACATAACGTCAAGATTGGCGGTGGCACATTACGCGATCCCGACCGGGCGTTAACACTTGCTGCTATGCAGGCATTTCTTAACACGTTCATTGCCATAGTGAAATTAATGAATTTTGATAGTGGCCAAGATTTTTTTATTTGTTAATTGCATTGTAAATAGTCCAAAAATAAGTTAGTTTATCATTTATTTACTTTACATAATAATAATAATATCCTCCTAGCCGATTTCGGCTACGGCGGCCGTCTCTATAGAGAAGCCAGATGCGCAGAATATATTATAGTGCACAAGTGTGCGCGCAGACACAAGTGCACTCTCTATTCCCTCACTCTCATATTTCGATGGGACGGCAATCCGACACGACCGGTGAGAAATCAGGCGCAGGACCGACGGCTTAACGTGCTCTCCGAGGCACGGGGATGTAACACCGCTAGCTTCCTGACTCCGGACTGTTATTAGAAATTGAAAAATCCCAATAACAATTTTTGGTCCGACCCGGGATTCGAACCCAGGACCTCACGTCTGTGGTTGAACACGCTTACCACTAGACCACGAGGCAGTCAAGGCTCAACTGAGATACTGACCTGTGTCTTTCCAGATTACCGGCCCCTGTAACGTCAAAGGTGGCGAGGTACTCGTCCTCCTCATTCGAAAAACCGGCGCCCAGATTAACATCGGCAATGGGAGGCAACTCCAAAGGAGGAGCCTCATGATCAGACTCCTCGTCAGAGGAGAATTGCTCGTGGCGGTGGAAAGTATAACCGCCCTCCGGAATATCACGGACAGTCTCATCCGCGTCAGGAAGTCTGATACCCCAATGCTCCCCTAAATCGATATCTTCATGGAGTAGTTCCCTATCTCCTTCAGTAATCCAATGTACGCCCTCATAAGCTAGCATACGTTCGCGTTCTTCATGAGACGCTCCCTTGAAGCGTAGGTATATTTCGTACGCATAAGCCAGTACGTCCGGAGACGGAGCCCTTAGGAAGCAATGGCGCACGATGAAAGAGTGCGAGGACTGATCAATTCCGGAGCTTGAGTCAATGCGGAAAGTTTCGCTTAGTTCGCTGGTGAGTTTACCAGTGAATAGAAGAGCAGCGAAGTGTCCCGGTGGACATTTCAGGTGAGGCAGTACGGATAGAGATAATGTCATTAATCATTTGCGAGAGCTTGGCGACACGTGTACTTCCATCATTCGCGCCCCGTTTTCCTGACTCCGGACTGTTATTAGAAATTGAAAAATCCCAATAACAATTTTTGGTCCGACCCCGGATTTGAACCCGGGACCTCACGTCTATGGTTGAACACGCTTACCACTAGACCACGAGGCAGTCATAATTCATATGATAATTACTGCGCAAAAGTGTTATCTGATATCTGCTTCTATTTGGGAACGAGCTATTGTGTGGAGTCTTATGATGGAATCCAAGAGCATTTATTCACGAAGCCAAGCGAACCCTCGGGCTCAGAAACGCCCGGCTACCGCGATTCTGACGCAACCTATGCGTGTACCTATTACTAATGACTCGGGAGAACGAATGGTGATGCTTAGAAAACAAAGAGTTGAGTCTAGATTACGAGGCCTCAACTCTTCTGCCTGGAACGGTCACCTCGAAATTACTGACGAGTGCATGCTCGGACTGGCTATGTTCGAGCTCTCCCATGGACCAAATACCGTACTTAACCTTCACATTCCAATGAAAGACAAGTTGGTCGGAAAGCGATTGCGTGTCTTCACCATCGGGAACGACTGGAACAATTTGAGGGTGAATCTCTTTAGAGTTTTCTCGGACGCGTCGATCAGTGATCTGATGATGCAGCGCTTAAGCAATGTGTCAGTAGAGAAATTCATCTCTGAATATTATCTGCTCTCGCAACTCCTGCGGAAAATATCAAGCGACCGCGCGGTAAAAAAACGCTGGATCCCTGCTTTCTCACCGCCGACTCGAAACATGAAATACCTGCTCAATACGAACATTAGCGAACATCTGATGACGCCGGCTTTCGCGACTGATGGAACTTTCATTGGAAAGCCGCGGACCATTGGACAGTGGTTCGTGAATCTCCTCATCGAACGTATCCGCCGTAGTAACGGTAAGGGAATAGGGCTGCGAACTCTTGTGTACGGCGTACGCTGGTGGGTGCGTACTATAGAGGACAGAGATTTTCCGAGACTCGAGCTTTGTGCGGCTATGATCAAGACCTGGCTGCTACAGGGCACGTGTAGAGATTGCGTGTATAAGTATATGCGTGAGTTGCGCGCAGATTACGCTTTTGAATACGTATTCAATGTCGCTGACTCGTTCAGCGCGAATGTCAGACTGCCGGATTTGAGGACTACCTTGAACGTCCTGCCGTGCGCGGGATCAAGCCCTGATATACTTATTCAACAGTCTAACTTCTTAGGGTCCTTTGGAGCTCATTCTTTCTTAACATCTCCTTACGCGCGAACATCCTTAAAAGTGGAAATTCGAGTCCTTGAGGGGGCGGTAATGCGGACTTTCAGGATGACTGGGAGAGAAACTTCGTCCCTGCTGTTGGTTATGGATATGCATGCCAGAGTCATTCGTGCCTCGCCATGGAAACAGAGCGCTAAAGTGTTCGCCTCATGCCTCGCTGAACGGGGCGCGGATGACGGAAGTAAATGCGTCGCCGTGCTCTCGCAAATGATTAATGACATTATCTCTGTCCGTACTGCCTCACCTGAAATGTCCACCACAGTGGGACACTTCGCTGCTCTTCTATTCACTGGTAAACTCACCAGCGAACTAAGCGAAACTTTCCGCATTGACTCGAGCTCCGGAATTGATCAGTCCTCGCACTCTTTCATCGTGCGCCATTGCTTCCTAAGGGCTCCGTCTCCGGACGTACAGGCTTATGCGTACGAAATATACCTACGCTTCAAGGGAGCGTCACGTTTAAAGGCTGCCAGAGTTTATGGAGTGGCTAAAAGGCATTATGAAACTGGAAGTTTGGCGATGGAAAATAGAGAAGGGGGACAGAAAACAGTTTACTTTCGCCTCTAGAAAAGAAGCTGTCGAAAAATTTATTAAAAGTTTTACTCCTTTAGAGAGCCACCATTGCAAAGATCAGATAAAAGTGCGTCTATACCTGCATCCAGACTTAAAACATTAACAAAATGTTTCAAATGTATGACGACCAAGTTTCGCCAGGATTTAGTGTAACATAGGGTTTTTTTTAGAGAAATATTTAATACAAGGTTTAACATTGGATTTGGTAGCCCTAAAACGGATGTGTGTTCAACATGCCTTTAACGAAAGGTAACAATTAAAATTGAGACATCACAAATGATAAAACAAGGACGTATCACACAACAAAGAATTCACAAACTGAGAGCTAAACAGTTTTATAAAATGTTACAGGAAGAACTACCTGGTCTTCTTATAATTTCATTTGAGTGCGAGAAAATTCTTCCTCTGCCTACAATACCAGACCAGTCCAAATACTACTCAAGACAACTATATTTATATAACTTTACAATAGTTATCGGCAATTCGCGCGCATCCATTACCCCTCTGAACATTCACGCGTATATTCGGACTAAAGACCAGGCAGCCTAAAGCCTGGTTCGCATTGGTCGAATAATATGTCTATTAGAGTATCGATTTAGTAGCTAAACTACTCGAGTCTACCAAATGTCGTTCGCACCTTGAGCGGGTACAGTTCATAAGTAATTTGAGATCAGCAAGATGAACAACGTAAAACGCAACGGTTATCATAATTAAAAATAATATGTTTTTGAAATAAAATTAATTACCTACTAACCTTATTTTTTTTATTTTTAATTTAATTTCTTTTTCTCCGGGTATATTTAACTCTTTTTCTAAATATACACTTTGTTTTATTTGTTTATTTTTATAAAGTGGCGACTTCATGTTCCATAAACATTCGTTTTCCAAATATTTGGAACTCGACACTTATAATTAAAGAGTACAATATTAATAGGGAAATAATAATTTATAAGATTAATATAAAACAAACTATGGATACTTTGACAGCTCAACTCGACCTTTGGACTCGACTAAATTGACGCATTCGGACCTCACCGGTGATCAAGTGAGCGCGGACGCATGGTGGGGGGTGCTACTCCCCCGAAAGAATAGAGTCAAATCTATCGACTTGACTAAATTACTTGACTAATTATTAATCGACTAAATTTTTGGTGTTCAGACACGTTTAGCTACTAAATTACTTGCTACTGGACTAAACTACTCGACCAATGTGAACAAGGCTTAAGGGTCTAATGAGATCTGTTCAGCATTGTATCATTGTATGAACTCCTTAAACATCTCTGGAGTCAACAAAAATAAGATTAGTATCCGACGGTTGTGGCAGTCAAAATAAAAATTCTATGGTTATATCTATGACGACACACGACATGACATGGCTCCTAGAAAAACCCGCTCATATCAGGGAAGTTGAATTAGATTTCCAGTAACGGTCACTCGTTCTTGCCAGCCGATAGAGTGTTCGCCTTAAATGAGAGAATGATAAAGAAAAGAGAGAGCATTATAAATCCGATAGATTATGAAAATATTATTAGTGAACATGCTACCATCCATAAACTGGCGTCGGTAATACCTGTATATAACTGGAAAGACAAACGCAAAGATTTTCTGAAAAACACTTAAAGTTGGCATTTCCAAATTCGTAAGTGTAAAAGAATTATATTTCAAAAAAAGAACTGTAATACAGTCCATGTTCGAGGTGAAGTTTCTTATAGAAATGATATTTGCACTTACAAATCTTTGACCAAACGCGGCAAAAGATTAAACGAACAAAGTTTGATTTAATATACCAGTTAGGGTACCCATTAAAGCTGCCAAATTGAACGATGTCAAAAACCTTTTGACAAAACATTATGGACACGAATGGCAGACATACGAAATCCTGTCTAACTATAAAAATATTCTACCCATATTTGACACTGGCGCTATAACCTATGATTCAGACAGTGAAAGTGTTATAGATCCCGGAAATATTGAAAAGGAAGAAGTTAATGATTTCGTATAACCCAGTTTATGATTCTAGTCGCATTTTATACCCAGAAAAGTAGAAGTATGGTTTACGTGACAAAATGATATGATCATGCGCAGTCCCTCGTCAGTGTTCGTTGCGATCTGTGCTTTACTTTCTATGTATTACCATATTTAGACATTTCTTTGACATTGGCGTTACTCTGGACTTCCGATTTTGCATGTGAATGGTGTTTATCAAAATGGACAATTGTGTTACGTGTGCTCGTCCATTACGACGGGTTCGTAGACATGTTCTATCTGAGCGTTTTTTTGAAGCTCACCGAGAATTCGCAGTATACATTCCACAGAACATGGAACCGCCACAAGAGGTATGTTACGCACTTTTTTATTTAATAGGATTAGACACTTTAAATTGTGTTAGTATTGTCGTGTAAAGATGAGAATATACCACATTCACAATAAATCTGCCACATTTAACAGTAATACGCTGAAGCCAATAATTGGCAAAACAACAAAAACATTAAATAGCATATTTAAATTATTTAAATATGGTATTTAATGTTTTAGTGCAATAAGGCCGCCTACTGCTACGTTCGTATTTTGATTTGTCTGTATTGTCTGTATCAGTGTTTTGATTTGTAACGCTATAGGTTTACCTGATTCATAGTAGAAATGCGTGATCTTAAAGGAAGCTGTTTAAGTTATTTGTTGTATAATTGACTGTGTTTGATTTGATGATTATATTGACTTTCCTGCAACACCAGCGGTTGGGAATTTGAAATCGAATCTTGCAAGAGGCATAATAAGTTTACTTTGATGAACATTTTTATGTACCCGAATCCTGAATGTCTATATGTTTGTTACAGGTGGCTTTCGATGTAACAAGATCGATTTGCCACGCCTGCTGGCACGGGATCAACGAGGCATTACGTCGTGATTAACAAGTTCCACACAACCCTCAAAATGTTCTCTTTCCTGTTCGTGGATTTACTCGTGTGGCCAATACATCACGGCGTTGCATGGTGGATGATTGCAATAACAATCAGCTCCGTGCCGTTCCAAACAACATCAAGGTCTTCCTTTTGAGCTACTACCAATTATACATACCCCAGCTTGAAGAATTTGTCAAAATCGACGAACACTACCTGGAGGAAATACCACTTGTCGTTACACGGCGTCAAACAGACTTCAACGTTAGCTGTATTCCTGATATTGTCAAGATGTACACGCTGGCTCTAGAACACCGATGTATCCTGAATTTTAATAATACTAATGAACTAACCGCGGCAGATCTACATTTCTTTTTCTTTTTTTTACAATCACGAATAGTTCGACCATTTATTTGAACAATTACCGAGCTTGCGTCATTGATCAAGTTCCGCGCGAGAAGATTTGGGTATATATGTCATCAAAATTCGAACTGGTGAACCTAGCGTACGATTGGGTACAGTTGTCAACAAGTCCAGGCAAACTATAGACCGCAAACTCCATTTGGTTAGAGATTGCCTACTTAACGATATCGTTCCTCTGCATTTGGGGTTTGACCACATATTCAGAGAAGAAGTGATACAAAGAAACAGGGTTCTCCACAACTATATATTTGGAAGCAATGAATCGCCAAAAGCTATTTTAATATGCGACAGTAGCTATATTTTCATACAGAAAATTTCGAACTTTCTCTTCCAAAAACTGAGCTACAGTTTACACAAGTTCACCAATTTAATAAAACCATTTATGTTGGTTTGCGGAGATGGTCATATTATTGAAGTATTAGGCCCATACGCAGCAACAGCTTCAGACGCATCAATAATGAAAAATATTTTACGGAACCACGAGGATCTGATGGAAGAATAGAGGATTCCGCGATGCCGTTTCTACACTTGAAACTCACGGTTATGTGGCCCATATGCCACCATCTAAAGGCCACGGCCAAAACCAATTAACTTGCGAAAAAGCTAACAAATCAAGATTAATAACCACATGTAGATGGGATGTCGAAACTATAAATGCGAAATCCAAACGGGATTTCAAGATGTTTAAATACAGGCTGTTTAACCGCGCGTTACATACCACCATGTCGGACTTTAGAATAGCCGCTGCACTAATAAACTGCTTTCAGGAGCCGTACGAAGACATCGAGAGCCGTATCAGTACACGGATTTTATTGAAGCGATTAGTAGAAGGATGAATCGACCAAATCTTTTAGCAGATCATGTAATTGAAAACAATCTAAGCCGACAAAGAGCAGCATTTGTGCGAATTGAAGCTAACGATCCACAGTTGATGGACTTTCCAACATTCACACACGAAGAATTAATTTTGTTTGCTGTTGGCACGTATCACGTAAAAACAGCAGCCTCGTACTGTAGCGAACACATCAAACGAAGCTGTGTGTATGAGATAGAAGTTTTTCGAAACCCTGTGCCGTTGAATTTAAATGGAGATAACTGTCAACTCATCAGGTGTCGCATCAGTTCACGACATGTAACCAATAGAACGTATTACACATACGTTTTATATAAAATAGAGAATGGGATGAATGGCATTGCCGAATATTATTGTTCATGCATACATGGGAAAAGGACGCTAGGTTGTTGTGCACATGTTATGTCAGTGTCACCTTGGGTGGGCAAGGCATCAAGACGGTTTTGCACACCCAGCACTTGCACTCCAAAATGTAATATTAGATTTAGAAATTGTGGATGAGGTTGTATAATGTATAAAACAGAGTTAGTCCAATCATACACCCCAGGTTGGACACCCTGGGGTGGATTCTTGGAAACGTGTGTCCAAGAATCCACCTTAAGCTAGGGTGCGTAAATGGATTGTTCATTTAGATTTTCCTTCAATATACCACCTCGATAATGTACTGTCGACTATACAATTTTGTAATATGTGCACTGATATAAAATAATGAGTGGGATCATAACCTCTTTTCCGATAACTATTTTAATTATCTATCTTTAATATGAAAATGCATTGACAATGTCAAATGCATTGCGTGGTACATTCTTGATATTTTCTATCATCATTATTCTAAAAATGTCTGTTGGTGACAAAAAAATAATATTATTAAAAAGGGGAGGTGGTGAAGTGGCTCTTTTTGATGGCCATCAGTACCACTACAGAAAAACGTATAAGAATGGATCTTCATATTGGTTTT
>LUGF01039039.1:74266-84391 GCA_001625245.1 Calycopis cecrops | reverse complement strand
CATGCCGTATTGTGGTACCCGTTGTATAATATCTTCCTATTATTTAACAGTACAGTTTAGACGCAGTCGCTACTGACAGCGTACATTATTAATTGCGCGTAAAACACTCTGTAAGGACTGCGATGGAAGCTGGCCAATTGATTACGCCAGCTAAGTCTTGCTCAGCCACTTTACGTTTCCAAGAAATTTTGCTTGAAATTTCGCTATTCAAATGGGCATAAATAAAGAGCTAAATTTTGTTGAAAATTATTCTGCCAGTAGGTATGCCTACTGGAAGAGTAGAGAGGTATGCCTAATGGCGAGAGTCGATACCGATAGACATTATAGATATTATCATAACTGTAAAATATAATGTACTGTGTTTTCTAGCCCACTTCAATGCAAAAAGGAGGAGGATATATATTATAGCTCCTCAGAAAAGAATCCCGAAGGGCCTACGCTGTGGGTGGAGTCACGGTTGTTTGGCGATGCGTTCCCTTGGCACATCTGGTGGCGGAAGACAAGTAACACCGCTGGGGTTTCTCTCGCTTCCACTCACACAGGGACAGACTTAAAACCACCCATAGTACATAACCAAAGAGTACATAGATGAAGACAAGAGCGGGTTAGAACATAACTGTATCAAAAGATTTCCGTCAAAAAATGTACACCGACAAAATACGTTGCTTTGGCACCTTAAAACTTCACATTTAACAATAAAATGTTTTTAAAACAAACTTATAGTGGGCGCCATCTAGAGGACTTGAGAATGTCAATAAAACAAAAACAAATTGGATTACCTTTCGACGTGACCTGTTTCTGACTAATGTTAAGATAAACTTATCGTACCATAATATTGTAAATCTCTACATAGTATAAAACAAAGTCGCTTTCCACCGTCTGTGTCTGTATGCTTAGATCTTTAAAATTACGCAAAAGATTTTGATGGGTTTTTTTAATACATAGAGTGCATCAAGAGAAAGAAACTCAATTTTTGTAGTCCGTAATGCACGCGGGCGAAGCTGCGGTCGGAAGCTAGTAAGTAATAATAATAAAACATCCCGTTAATTTAGTTAATACTATTAAAACGTTTATTTGCCAAAAGAAGTTTAAGTATAAACTGGTCTAATTCTCTTAGTTGGTATAAGAGTCCTCCCAGCCGGACTTCGGCTAAGGCGGCCATCTATATAGAGACTAGCAATCTGCGCAGGATATATATGTTTTTTAATAGGGGCAAAGAAACAGGAAACCTTTTAACTAGAGGTTCCACAGGTGCGTTGCCCTTCTTCGACCTCTACCTCTATGGGCCAACAGATACTTACCCGCCGCACGAAACATGACAGCATAGCGGGCACTTTACTCCGGTATCGTATGAGCGAAAGGTACTTCCCCGGTCGTGCCAGCTCAATTCGCTAATACGTATATAACACTACCCCAGGATAGGCACTACCTCCTCTAGAATTTTGAGCTATGAATGAGAATATTAAATGAAACGTGTACAAAAATATTAGTAAGTAATATAACAAGGTCGTGTTATGTGAATTCCATTTTATTTCTATGAGGAAAATGGATGACCGCTTCCCGGGTCGTTCTGGGAGCCGCCGCGCTTACAGGATTAAAGGCAGATTATCTCAACCCGTTCCAAGGGATTATTTAACAATTATCTATCATTGTGTTGCTCAATATTGTCTGTGGGTAATAATCTAGCAATATGATTGCGAAATGTTACTTTAACTAACTATTGTTAGAATGGAGTTGTCTGTAGACTATATATTTTTTTAAATCGGGCTTTGACCCGCTATTCGTTATCACTGCTGCTACTCCTGAGGCCAGGGTCTACAGAAAATCACAAGGACCTTTGATATGATCTCAGGGAGCCCGAGAGAAAACTAATCTGTATTGGGACCCGCAACGAATTTAATTAGAAGGAAGTAGGAGGAGTAGGAAGTAATTCCGATTTCCCTGTAGACTATAACGGGGTTTTGTAAATGGTTATTACATAGTTATCAGAACCTAAAATCAAATGAATAACACTTTTTACATCGCACATAAATTACCATACAGTGGGTACAGAATATTGTGATCAGTGAGTGTTCTCAGCTCCATTTATGTACACCATAGTATAATTATATGTTTACTTGCCTATACACTATAGTATAAGAGGACAAATGAGCAGGAGCCGTTTCATGAAAACCGACGCCCATAGACATCCACATTTTTAAAAAAAGCCGTATAGACTGTCTACTGATGCGTTGTCCTCCTTCCTCTTCCTACCTCCATGGGCTACCGGCTACTTACACGCTGTACAAAACGCGACAGCACTGCTGTCGTGTGCTGTCGTGTGAAAATACCTCCCCGGTCGTGCCAACGTAATTTGGCTTGGCACTACCTTGTACTAAATCTCAATTAAAATCATTACAACCAATAAACAAAGTGATTGTAAAAAAACAAAGTAAATTCTTCAAACTGACGCCTTTGTTAAGTTTGCAATCCCCTGGTACAGTTTGCTTATTATACTTGGACTTAACGGTAAGTTGTACAAAGTCTTCGTTAGTTCCGACTGCTTCCTTCGAAAACAGCAGACTGCCACAAACACAACATCGAACCGAAAATCCTCTCTGTACCCGCCTTATCAGACGTGGGATTATCAGAAGAGAAAGTAGGAAGAGAAAGTACTTTGTACGGAAACTTGCCGTACGTGTATAGACGTTGGTGGGGTATAATGTGGAGCGTGACAATCCTTTTGTGTAGATAAAGTCGGTCTCTTGTAGCGACTGACTAGCCGTTGAACTATCCTGTTGTTACAGATCCAAGAACCTCATTAATGGCGGACTCTAAGCTCTAACACTTAGAGCTTAGCTTAGCTTACATTTTTATTTGTAGACTGGGGAAAATTAACGACCGCCCTGGAGTTTGATAGTCTATGGTACTCGCATGTTTCCAATACAACACTTGTATTGGAACCATGCGAGTAGTGTAGTGGTTCCAATACAACACTTGTATTGGAACCATGCGAGTAGTGTAGTGGTTCCAATACAACACTTGTATTGGAACCATGCGAGTAGTGCAGTGGTTCCAATACAACACTTGTATTGGAACCATGCGAGTAATGTAGTGGTTCCAATACAACACTTGTATTGGAACCATGCGAGTAGTGCAGTGGTTCCAATACAACACTTGTATTGGAACCATGCGAGTAGTGAAGTGGTTCCAATACAACACTTGTATTGGAACCATGCGAGTAGTGTAGTGGTTCCAATACAACACTTGTATTGGAACCATGCGAGTAATGCAGTGGTTCCAATACAACACTTGTATTGGAACCATGCGAGTAGTGTAGTGGTTCCAATACAACACTTGTATTGCAAACATGCGAGTACCACAGACTATCAAACTCCAGCGCGGTTGTTAATATTCCCCAGTCCACAAATAAAAATGTCAATATCGTACAGTGTATAAAGTCCCGCATCAGGCGCGCCCAGTGAAAGGGCAGTAAAGGGATTACCGCGTCACAGCGTCCGTAATCGTGTATTAAAATAAACAACACTTTCGGGGCTTCGGAAACCATACACAGGCTTATATTTTAACTTGACGTTATTTTTATAAACTGGCCTTTATAAGTGGCATAGGCATAAGTACCTATTCGCATTTTTTTTAAGTAACACTTTTTTACGCGCGCTTAACTTGAAGAGTAAGTTGATATACAAGTTCGTTATGAAAAGTTTGATCGGGCGATGCGAACGGCAGTTGAGAGGGAGATATAAGTTAAGACAAAAAAAGAGAGAGTTACGTTTCTCATAATGCTGTAGGAGCAAGAAAGAACAGAGCGCGCACATTGTCTTTCTCTCTCTCTCTCTCTCTCTCTCTCATAGCCAGATATGTTTCGTGTATGAAGTTTTACTTCAGTCCTGTGGTCTAACACACACATTTTTTGTGGCTGGTGTCAGCTTCAAACCTTGAATATTATTTTTTTAAAGTACATCGCCAAACCAGATATTAGAGCCGTTTTCATGACTATCGACGTCCATAGACATCCACATATAGGCTATGCGCGTCCCACTACCATGGGCCATCGAATACTTACACACTGCATGAAACGCGACAGCAAAGCTGCTGTCACCTTACGCCGGTCTCGTGTAAGCGAGAGTTACCTCCCCGGTCGTGCCGGCCTAATTCGGTTGCATGCAAGAATGCAGTGTGATGCCTTACCTACTAATACTTTTTCATCCCATCAATTCGAAAAACGCTCATTGGTTCGCCAAAAAGTGCGCCTAAAATAAGTGTTTTTGATATAAGCGTTTCGCAGGGTGATATTGAGATTTGAATTTGGAACGCTAATGTTGCTTTAATAAATAATTACAACCAAAAAGATGAACCACAGACCAAAGAGGCCGGCACGGTAAAGTGCAGTACGCACTGCGCGGTGCATACTCGGCTGTATGGATAACTCCTTTTCCTTTTGGGACAAATTAAACAACAAAACAATAAATTTAACTTTCAATAATTGGACAAATGTAAATATAAAATTTTAATTAATAATTAATAATAAACACGAATAATTTTAATATGTCTGCTAAGAGTAAAATGTATTGTAATAATAAACACGATTTACTTATTTATTTTTCTCATAGATAGGCATGAAAAGTAGAGTATATCCCGCGGTCGCAAAATATTTTTACCCTCGGGTGGCGTACGTTGAATCCCTCCCTACACTCAGGATTCTACTTTAGAATCCCTCGCTGCGCTCGGGATTCTACTCTGGCATCCTTCGTTCTGCTCTGGTTTCAAAATAGCACTCTCGCCTTAAAAATACTATTTTACTCCCTTGTGATATAATCTACTATTTTATGCCAGAATATCTGCTACAAATAGGTATAGACTGCTGTGAACAGACTGGAGCTCAAGGTTGATTGTCACAGGCTGGTGTGAGTGTTTAGGGTCATCGGCCCGCTTCTATGAGTCTATATCTGGCTAAGAGTGAAACTACACCTTCTGGTCTTGGGATTATGAAGCGGAAAAGCCTGCGACGGCAAAGGGTTTGTCGATGACAAATACTGTGTGTGTGCGTCTATTTCGTTGGACGGAGCTGATTATTGGCTGTTATAGAAGATATAGAATGCAACTGACGAATGACAAGTCTTCTGCTTATATCCGTCATGTCGTTGAAACCCCTTCATGAAACTATAGAACGCGCCAAACATAAAAATTCTTTTGCATCTTCTCTAAGAAAATAAAAACAATATTAAGGTATACGATAAATTTGAATATATCCTTTGATAGAATTCTTTCTATACCAATAGTATTGTTCCTTTTAATATTACTAATAAAAAGTAACGTCAACATGGAAATAAAAAATAGTTAGTATAAGAAATGTATATGCATAAAAGTGTTAATAATAATTTACTGGCTACAGTGACCGTCTCTATGTATAGAGACTTACTCTGTAGCAACGCAGGATAGATTATAGTGCGGTAATCCTAGACGACCGGAGATTAATCTGTCGAGATATCGATGTCTTAACTCTCTCTGAAGTCCGAGACTCAGGGCTGCGCGTGCCAATATCTTCAATCGACATCTGATGACCTAAAATCGAAAAACATTTTATGACCCAGGTTTGAAACCCGTGAGGGTTCAAGTTCCAAACCTGGCTTCTGCGACTGAGTTTTTTTGCCATTAGACGAACGACTACGTTATTTTTTCGTACAATAACCCAGCATTGGGAGTGTTTAGATGACTACCAACGAATATATATGCCAATAAATGCTATGCAGATGTCTTTAACTTCCCCCATCCAATGGCCCATAGCCACTTGAAACAGCACAGCTACAGAAACTACTACTACTGTGACTAACGCTGGTTCAAGAGAGCGAGAACCTTCCCAATGAATCCAGCTAGCGTCAACTGCAATCTAGCGTGGCACTACCTGTCACTATATAGACTTGAAGAAAACTCCTTCCGTGGTGTAATGTAAAAACTTGATGTTTTTCAACACAGCGCACATTTCATCTCATAAAACTTAGTTGTAACGATTTTGATAAAAAAGCCACGGAGATTTAGATATACACGATATACTTTAATGTTACTGTCATAACATTCAATAGGTATTATGATACTCTAGAGATTGTCGCACCTTATGTACAGTAATATAAGCAATATCATATTTATTATCATAGTAATATGTCACTATGATGGTCAAACAATGGTATATAGCTACTGGTATCTTTGAAGGTTTGATTAACCAAATAAGTGACCAAACCCAACGAAGTTTTGCTGAGTGGGTGGTGGTTTTGTCATTAGGAAATACCAAAATAAATAACGATATGAAAACATTCCGTACTACCACCACGCTTGAGATCATATCTAAACATTTGCCAGTAACATAACCATATCAAGATAATTAAATTCGGGAATAACATTTCTTTCTGTGTGATGTAACATGTTGTACAGTTTTATCACGTATAGAAAACCCCCGATATACTTACATATATGTAAGATATCTGTATAATATTCAAGTAGCTTTTCTTGCAAGTGAATCTTGAAATATCTAAATATCTCAGGATTCAAGATAAAACACGTGCCACTTTTTAAATAAAACATACACAACTGTATCTTGCATCAAACATTCTATGAGACTTAGCGTGATGCACATTTGAACGCAGATAGAAAATTAAAAACAATTATCTTGAATCTGATTGTATTATTTTTTTAAACATATCAAATGGACCAAGGACAATCAAAAATAGACAAGCTACAGTTTGGTTTACGCGATTTCCCGAACGTAAAATGTATCCCAAGGGATTCTTTTATATAAACATGGATAAGTAATAAATATTTTGATGTTATACCAGATTGTGTTCTGTATCTGTGTCAAATTTCAACTAAGTTCGTTCAGCAGAATTTGCGTGAACAAACAAACATAAACTTTGTCATTTACAATGGGATAGTTATAGTGCCAAACCGTATTATATTCTTAAACTATTTAGTATCAGCCATCAGGCTATCGCAGCGCCCCGCGGTTTTACATATCCTACAGCCTTCCTTGATAAATATACTAACAGTAATTTTAGGTGTGAAAACGTCTTATTATCGACAAACGCTGCACAATTTAAGGGTCAATTCACACCAAAAGCGCGGCGAAGCGCAGCGAAGCGAAGCGAAGCGCAGTTTATGTGTCATATGAATTTCAACTTTATAATAATTACTATAATACTTATTTTCGCATGAGAAACTCGAACGAGGCGCGCGGATTCCCGCGACTACGCGAGAAGTCGCTGGAATCCGCGCGGAAGTCGCGAGAATTTGATAATAAGTACTACAGTAATGAAAATAAAGTTTAAATTTATATGACACTGAAAGTGCGCTCCGCTTCGCTGCGCTTCGCCGCGCTTTTGGTGTGAATTGACCCTAAGTGTCACATTACACATGCAAAGCGAGAGCGCAGAACAAGCGGTAGAGAGAAATGATCAGTCTTAGCGTTTGACTTGTGACTTCTTGTTCTCCCACTCCATCGGCAGATGCATCCGATAAATACTTGAACCGTGTCCTGATGATGTCATCA
Source organism: Calycopis cecrops (assembly GCA_001625245.1). Taxonomy (NCBI): domain Eukaryota; kingdom Metazoa; phylum Arthropoda; class Insecta; order Lepidoptera; family Lycaenidae; genus Calycopis; species Calycopis cecrops. The sequence goes on along the minus strand of LUGF01039039.1, from coordinate 76,854 downwards.
TATTGTACAATTAGATATTTTACAGACAACCTTTTTTATCAAATCGGCGCATGAGCTCCTGAGAATAGGTCGTTCAAACATACTTTTCATCGTTATCAAAATAGAATATACCCGTTTAGTTTTTTATGGCAAAAGAGGCAAACGAGAAAACTAAGTCATTTTCATGATTACTGACGCTCATACACACCCGCATAGAGGTTATAAAGACGCGTTGACCTCCTTTGTCCTCCTCCCTTCATGGGCTACCGGCTACATACAGACCGCTCGAAACGCGACAGCACAGCTGTCACTTTATTCCGATTTCATGTAAGCGAGAAATAGTATAATTATTATTAGTATAAAAAACCACAATTGGTCAACCTCAAGGTGGCTCCCCATCAGACTGACAGACATTGCATTCCGGTAAATTAAAGCATGAGAGGTGACCGCATAAATCTTATTCTATCTTAAAATCTGAATAATTCAAAAAGTAAAATAATTAAAACAAATAAACTTCAAATACCAATTATGAAAAATATTATGAACATGCCTTCTATAAAAAAAGAATGATTGTTTTCTAATTATGAAAACAAAACACTTATTATGTTTTTCATTATTATCTTAAAATAACCTATAACCTATAACTAAATGTGCACGGTTTCAACCACGAAAATCCGTTGATTTTTACGGAATGAAAGTATTTTTTTTCTACTCCGTTTGTATTCTATACTTACTCCACTATCTTACCAATCAAAAGAGAAAATGTGTCCAGTTTCACCAAATTCTGGTCAATGACGTGAAATAATAATAGTCATTGTTTTTTTTTTGTATTTTGGATAACATTCAATGAGCTTTTTCTGTATTTACTTGCGTTTTTCATTCATCCCAAAATACTATTATGATAAAACTTTGTTTATGTTGCATTTTAGGAGGCTTTTGCCCCATGGAAGTTGTAAAATCCAATTCTTGCTCTTGCTTTTCCTGACTTATTTAACAATACAACAAAATAATAAAGAAATAGTAATTTTAATTGTGTTTACTTTAGTGACTCATATTTAAAAAATGCCATTGAAGCAAATTTGAAATAATAATATTCAAGGTATAAAAATAGGTAGTGTGTAAGAGGTAGTGTCACGCTGCATGCATGTGCAGCGGGCAGCTACCTCTCGCTTACAAGAAACCGGCGTAAATTGTCAGCTGTACTGTCGCGTTTCGTGCAGTTGGTAATTAGCCGGTGGCCCATGGAGATGGGAGGGGAAGGCCGGCAACGCACATGTATTACCTCTGTCCAGATGTCTATGGGCGTCGGTAATTGACTCTGACTGCCCTTTTGTCTTATAACTATAAAAAAAGTTTTAAACCTTAATTCCTAAGAATTCAAATCAAGTTGAAGCTTCTAAGTTTTGTAGTTTAAAACAGAATGCGTTTCTCGTGATCGCCTCCGGGACTATTAATCTCGAAGTTTCCTTAGATTTAGTGACATTAAATGACTATACTTTACTCTGCACGCCTTGGAATTTACATTAGTTTATGCTTACGGCACAACTGTGGAGGTACCTCCCTAAAGTGAGAGGTGGCACGATTCCTGCTGTTTGTTAGTTTATGTTGGCCTATTAGAGGGGAGGGGGGCATCAGTAGTCGAAAGGTTCCGATTAGTCGTCTACCCCATTATACTATAAAATATATGCGTCATCCACTGCAGGATATAAACCCCATTTAATAAACCCTAAGATGCTTTCACTCTTTTTGGTAAAGTAACATATGGTTAAATAACTGACAAACTCTCAGAGCGTTAAGTGACTATTACAATAATAAAAACTGTTATATTTATAATAAACACTCAGCTAGAAATTATTCAGATTTGTCCTCTCTCAATAAACTATCGTAGAAATCTTTGAAAATGAAAATTTAAAACTTTTTATTCAAAATAGAATTAAAAAATACTTTTTGAACGTCAACAATTACACCCACCATCGGTGCAACTCCAACCTGGTCCTGAGAAGAAAAGGAGAAACAAACTCAGCGGGCCACATGATGTGATAAAATATATAAGTAAAAAATATGAAAGTACATTTTGTACTTTGGTGACGACCACGGTGGCGCAGTGGTACAGGGCTCGGATTAGCGGAGTATGTTGCGCCAGGGATCGCGGGTTCGAATTCCGCATAGGTCATGGATATTTATCTATGTATTATATGTATTTCTATGATAAAAGTCTTAAATATATAAAATTTCTTAAATTTATAAAACATATTAAATATATTTCCGTTGTCCAGTACCGGGGAGTTACGGGGCTAGGCCAACACAGTGTAATAAGTTCATATATATTTATTTATTTATTATTTATATTTCTTTAATAATTTTACATTCGTATATTATAATTTATCATCGTTCTCTCTCATTAACTATACGGAATGCGACATCATTACTACATTACTAGTAGTAGGTGCTACTCCAATCGGCCTCATTCCGCGCTCATATCATCTGATTATAATATTCAAATTGTAATCACTACATATAAAACACGTACTCCATCGTCTCGTATGTGTGTCTGTCTGCTTAGATCTTCAAAATACGCAACAGATTTTGATGGTTTTTTTTTTTTAAAT
>LUGF01039039.1:48259-66852 GCA_001625245.1 Calycopis cecrops | reverse complement strand
TAAAAAAAAACGAAAGCAACGCAAAATCCATACTTTAAAATATGAGCTCAAGTTTTCCAGCAAATCGCTTCGGTGCAATATATGCCATAAAACTCAATTTATTTTTTAATAAAACCGCTAAATTCCCAACCCTTCCTAAGCCGCTGCTCGAGGGGCGGGGCCACTCCCCGTCTAACAGCCTTATCCACCCGAGTGCTTTGCATGCCAAGTGCACTTGGAAAACGTTCTGGATTTTTCAAACATTGCCCATATTAAATATCGGGGCTTCATAGGCGTTTTATACGGGCTATGACTTTTTTCGCTTATGACTGTGATTACCTGAGAAATTTAAATACGTGTGTGTGTGTGTGTGTGTGTGTGTGTGTGTGTGTGTGTGTGTATGTTTATTTATTAATTTAATAATCGTAAGAGCTGCATTGCAGCCGATTTATGCCGTCACGTCCGGGGAGGTAACGTTCGCGCACATGACTCCGCCGCGAAGTGACAGCTATGTTATCGCGTTTCAGGTTTGTTTTGCCCTCCTTCCCTCTTAACCTCCAATAGGCCCAAAGGAGAGGCCTATAAGAGCATGTACAGTAAAAAAAGATTTATCCATACCCTCCTATTCCACTTCCTTTTACGGAAATTCTTTTACTGTACATGCAGCTCAGCTGTGGAACGCACTCCCAGAGGATATACAGCAGAGACCTTCTGTTGAAATATTCAAATCTAGATTGAAGAAGCACTACTTATCATCAATATAGCTTAGTCCATAATATTTATTTATATTTATTATATAATGTATAAATGTATGATATTCAGGTTTATTTAGTATGTATAATGTGTAGGTTTATTATATACATATATGAATGTATTTATTGTATGCATATGTTGTAAGATGTGATTCATTTATATTTATAGGCAATTAGTTTTTGTATTTCTATTGTTATTTTTTTGTTTTTGAATTTCTTTTATGTACCCTATAACCGCATGAAATTACTGTATAAATTGTGTTGGTTGGCTGGAAGAGATCCCTTACAGAGGATAAGCACACCTGTGTACTTCTCTTATATTAATATTAAGTAATTCTTGTATTAAATTTGATGTACATAAAGATTAAAATAAAAATAATAAAAATAAAATAGGCCACTAGAAACTCAGGAACCGGACTAAACGCGCCGGCAGCATGGCTGTCATTACTGCAGTATCATGTCAACTAGAGGTACCTCCCAGGTCTAGCCGGCCCAATTCGACATGTGTATTACAGTCTTACAAAGATGGGCACGAAGTCCTTTATATTCAACCGGATGAAAGAGTTACACTATACTCTATTACATAAGGATAAGAAAGAGATGCACTATAGATATAGTCTACTGCATAAGGACAAGAAAGAGATGCACTATACTCTACCGCATAAGCATAAGAAAGAGATGCACTACACCCTACTGCATTAGGATCAGAAAGAGATGCACTATACTCTACGACGCATTTACGTTTACGAGAATTTATTTTGCTTGCGATCCTTTTTGGGAATCAAAGTTTTATCACTCGAAACAACAAACTTTCATTCCCGCGCCAATCCCTAAGGACGCACAAAAGGGTCGATGGGAAAAAACAAACTCGACGTGTAACGGAACTTACGCCCTTTTTTAATCCCTGATTGGTATGCACGCCGAAGACCTTACACGGTACCGGCGCAAAGTGACCGCGTTCCGGTGTGTGTCCGTGTTCCATGGACGGAGGAAGGAGGGCAACGCATCTGCCTATATACTATAGCACGACCGGGGAGGTACCTCTCGCTTACACAAGACCGGCGTAAAGTGACAGCTGTGCTGTCGCGTTTCGTGCGGTGTGTAAGTAGCCGGTCGCCCATGGAGGTGGGAGGAGAAAGGAGGGCAGCGCATTTGTATAGTCTCTATGCGGCTGTCTGTGGGCGTCGGTAGTCATGGAAATGGCTCCGACTGCTCGTTTGCCCCCCTTTACCATAAAAAAAAAATAGCTTTTGAGTATCGGTCTGTTTTATAGTATAAGAGGGCAAACGCGCAGTCGGAGCTAATTTCATGACTACCGTCGCCCATAGCCAACCGTAAAATTGTTATCCGACGGAATCATGTAAATCATGCCTCCAGTCCTGCCGGCATTAGCAGCAGTAACCATGGCATCACAAGAGGAGGTTATGGCAGCTGACGCACACATTGTGGCACAACAAACCACCTACTTAGTAGAATCTGCCTGGGGACTCTATCAGCCACTACGCCGCGGTCGAGTGCACTCTGAAATTACTGGCCCCGTAAAATAATTCATTCAATCTAGAGATTTCATCAAAAGAGCAATGAATATGGAAGCAAAAAAATATGCAATAGTGACTTGCGGTACTGACTAATCTCTGCTTACTTCATAAGGGACAATACAAAGATGTGCGTGTATGTATTCAATCCATATTCTGGTGTGACAGCAGTGCTGTCGCGTTTCGTGCGGTCTGTAAGTAGCCGGTGGCCCATGTAGTGTGGGGAGGATGGAGGGCAACGCATGTATATAGCCTCTATGCGGATGTCTATGGGTGTCAGTAGTCATGAAAATATGCGACATTAAAACGGCTCCGAATGCTCGTTTGCCGAAATCAAATGCCTATAATGTGAAAAGTACCTCGCATCAAATACATCTACAGTAGAAAGTTTTATCACATGCATTATAATAATTTGGTTCAATTTACGTAGAAATTATCCGGAGTGCTTGAGGTTGATAGGAAGGCACTGAATTCTGTATCTGCAGCCAATAGCTTGGAAACGGAGTAAGTACTTCGTGATTACTTTATGCTCGGGGATCTTAGTAGCTTTTAAAGTGACAGTTGATGTGTCTTTGTGGGATAAGCGTTTGGAAATGGCTTTTTGTACCAAGTCCATTCGTGCTCTTGTATTGGGAGTTATGATGTATTATATTGAAATCCATTGACTCAAGTAATGAAACGATTTGATTGGAATCAGGCCCGACCGGGGACCACTGGCACACGTGTGTCAGCTGTGCTGTCGCGTTTCGTGCGGTTAGTGAGTAGCCGGTGGTCCATTGTAGGGGGGCATGAAAGTAATGGTACGCCTCGCATAACAATCATGCGATATCTTCCTCGATAAACTAGCTATAGATAGTTAACTTACAAATACTGAAAGAATTTTTCAATTCGGAGTCACAGAGTGCCTTCCGCGTGTTCAACCAAACAAACAAAGTCTTCAGCTTTATAATATTAGTATAGACAAACAACAAATATGAGTTTGGTAGTGAAAACAATTATTTATGTTAGAGCGAAACAAAAGTGTGATATAACTTTAAACGGCTTTTTTCCTGCATTTGCAATACATTGTCTCAGATAAGATTGTCTATCAGATCAAGACTTGTCTTCATTGCAGGCAGGAGTTTTTTTTTTATTTAAGCAAAAATATGTATCTATATTTTCCTGTAATTACCAATTAATGGAATGTATATACATATCAGTTTGGCCCGTTGACTTCTCAACATAGGAGTATTTTAATGTCCAAGATATTTGTTCTCCGATAGTCGCATTCAATTTGTATTGGAAACTTTTATAAGCAAACATTACATATAAATAAATGCACGACTTGTCTTTTCATTAGGTAACAACTTCAGAAGCTTTTCAAACTTTGTACACTTCGTAAAGCTCGGGGAATGAGCTCCTTGAGTTCGTTAAGTGCTACTTTTTACGGGCTGATGGGGTGTCTATAATCTTTATTCCACTGAACTTAGGTTTTAACGTTAAGCGCCGATGGAAGGCTAAAGCTACGAAAGTTTAATTTGTTTCCCTCTTTGATTGAGTAAAAGAAGAGTAAGGAACGACTTTATTCAGAAGAGCACCCCATAAAAGGTCATTTTTGCGGACTAGGTCTAACATTCGGTCCTCAAAGCACTCCCACAGCTGTCACCAGGATCGAAGGAGACCACCAGTAACACCAACCATTATCCATTGCAGAGAGCCCGAGCGAACAGTAAACTCTTGAGGACCCACAATTAATCTAATCAGATGAAAAAATGGTAGATTCCCTCTCAAGTCAAAACGGACTAGATTATGCATTGACAGTTGCAATGACTCACCAAGCAAAGAAGGCAACCAGCTGAAGCTGCTAAGCCTTAATACAATTCATGACATTGGCACCTTCCATTTTATGGCAAACGTAATGTAGGACGCCCTGTGACTAGATGGAGTAACGACATACGCAAAGCTGTGGGCAGGAAGTGAGAAAGATTAGCCGAAGATCGAGGCCAGTGGCGTGCTATGGGAGAGGCCGCCGTCCAACAGTGGACTAGGCTAGGCTGATGATGATGATGACCTTCCAATTTCAGTAAATAATGTGATGAATGATGTTTGCCACGCTATCATAGAGGTCACTGCAGATAAATCCGTTAATACTGAATATTGACTGATACAGACTACACTCTCAATGTTGTACTGTATGTATGTTTGTATTAGCTGTGCCCCGCAGTTTCACTCGCGTAAATTTCGATCCCGTGGAAAATCATCCCATGATATCCGATAGGTAGAAACTATCCTATCTCTATACTCCTATATGTTAATCCAAGTTACTCGTTTTTTTATGGTAAAGGGGGGCAAACGAGCAGTCGGAGCCATTTGCATGACTACCGACGCCCACAGACAACCGCATAGAGACTACACAAATGCGCTGCCCTCCTTTCTCCTCCCACCTCCATGGGCCACCGGCTACTTACACACCGCACGAAACGCGACAGCACAGCTATCACTTTACGCCAGTCTCGTGTAAGCGACTCTGTACAACCTCCATGCGGATATCTATGATCAGTAGTCCCAAGTATCAAAAGACCCGATCTCTCGTTTGCCCCCTTACTAGTCACGAATGCTCATTTGGCTTCTATGCAAAGAAAACCTACATAAATAGGCATGGCTCTAAAAGAAGGCTGACACGAGCTAGGCTATGAAATCAAAGCGCCCATCCATTCATTCGCTAATTGGCAAACACGGCGAATGTTCCTCCCAACACAATGTTTGTTTTGACATCAAATTGGCGAAAACTTTTTGAAACTTGTGCCGTGAAAAGCGCATAAAAGATTCACGAACGATGAAAGCGTGGAATATCTTTCTATACGACTGGAAATCCGGCAATAACACTTAAAAGCTAGTCGAATTATCTGTCATAAGTATCTCAAATAGTATTTGAAGAAGAAGAAAAATACTGTAAAAATTTTTGATAGATAAGTATTTTTATGATAAGTAATTAAAAAAAAAAGTTCGCTAGGGTGACAGTTATCAATAGAGTATAAAATGTGTGTGCTTTAGACCAAACAACTGAAGTAAAACTGAATTATTGATTTAATACATAAATTCATTACAACAACATAATTTTTAATTTTTTATTACAAAAGTTTCACTTTGATCGTATTCGAATTTTGAATTTGAATGACAACTTCCGTTCCGTTCCGTTTCCGGCCAGGCCCGATCAACACATTTTTATACCACTCTCGTCAGCTTACTCCCCAAGTTTTACTTAAAAAATGTTATTATTTAGTGTACCATTATAGATGTTTATCTAAATGTATCGCATTGGCCATTTATTCTAAACTCAAATAAAATTTCAAAAAAAAAGAAACTTGAGATACCTAATGCAGGAATGGCCAAATTGCGGCTAGCGAGCCACATGCAGCTATTTGAAGAATTATTTATGGCTCTCGTTAAATGTATCCAAGTTTCGTATTCATTCTTGTGGTTCCGTATTTCAAACTTCGCTTATATTCGTAACAAAAAACTATATAAAAACTACGTACAGCTTTGTAACGAAATTAATATACGTTCAGATTGAATTAGATTTAATAAAGATCTAAGTAGAACTCTGCAATTAAAATGTAACGCGAAGTATATGTATTAAAAAAGGCTGAAATATCGAATTATTTTAGTGTTTGGATACTTTGAATAATTATATTGGAACAACGTATTTGTTTGCGTCGTTTTATTTTACTCTATAACTCGTAAAACCCAAGTATCAAGTATTTACTAATCAGCATCTGATAAAAATGTAGAGATTGGCATGCAACAATTACTTAATTTTTTGTAAGGACATGTGAATACTATAATGTACTTTACGCTGAGACGAAAATATAAATATGTCGATTTTTTCTTTGATTTAATTTTGTGTTTTCGTTTGAGTTGATGATTGAGGATTTTTGGCTCACTTTTAAGTATCAAAATGGCTCAGTCTCTCAAGGAAGTTGAACATCCTAGGTATACACTACAAGCACCATCATCTCGGCAAAAAGTCGCCGAGAGTTTCCGAGTATTAATTTGCCCTTTCATGCTAAAAAATGTGAGAATTAGTCGAAAGGGAGAGGGTCGACGAGGAAGGTTATCTAACATATGCGGATTGCTGCTGGGAGGATGTCCGAGAGCATCTGATCTGGTGACCCAATTCCACGTCAGCATCTTTACATAAAAGAAACTAAAAAGAGATAGATAATAATATCTCTTAAGACATTAACTAAAACCAAATTCTGCTCGTTATTTATATTCGACGGGATGTGACAGCAACTTGGGGTTCTGCTGCATGTTAAGTGGCGGCGCCGTCAGGACAGCGAGGGGTTAACAAAAAGCGATTGGCGTGGAGTGACGAGCGTCACGGCGCTGACTCAGTAAATTGGCGTACACTCAGATCCGTCCTTCGTCTATTCTTACGTTCATCATCATCATCATCAGCCTATTGGAGTGGACACTGTTGGACATCGGCCTCTTCCATAGCACGCCACTGGCCTCGATCTTCCTATGCTAATTCCTAGTAACATTAATAACATTTGTTACGCTTGCACGCCAAAACTACTCAACCGATCATTATAAAATTTTGTGCACATATTTATACAGTTATTAAAAAAAACACAAGTGAAGCCGCGGCTAGAAGTTAGTATTAAATAAAAAGAACGTATTATGCCAAAATATTTATATTGTAATTTTTATTAGATTTTTATAGTATCTTTAGTTTAAGGGGGAAAAAAAACATTCGGAAGATCCAAATGTGTATATTTGATTCCCTCTCTTACCTCATAATATCAACGGGCCGCCGGAAACTCAGTGATCACACGACAGCGAGTGATGGGTAACCTACTCTTCGGCTACGAGTTTGACAATTCTCCTCGATGCCGCGCCGGTCCAATATGCTTTGCAGCACAACGCAGCATGCCACTATCTCTTATACACCAAATCCGGTAGCACAAATTGATAAAAAATCCGCAATTTCTATTTTGCCATATTTACTAAGGAAAGCACTAAATGACAGACGAAAACAAAATTTGAATGAAAAAAATATAGTTCCCCTTTCGTCTCTATAAACAACAAAGACGAACTGTATATTTTGTGACTTGTTTATAGTATATGTCATCACTGTTAGTTCCAAAAAAAGATAATATAATTATAGTTCATATATATATATGAATATAGCTTTCGATCGAAAATGTTTTATAATAGTGATAGTGAATATTTAAAGAGACTAGATACATTTGCCGTACTTTAGATTTAGAAAGTAAAATCTATTCTTACTTCCAACTTTCTGGTTATATTCTAACATAGCCACAGTACACGAACGATTTTTTTTATAGTATAAAGTGGCAACGGAGCAGTCGGAGCCATTCATGACAACCGATTCACATAGACATACGCATAGAGATTATACAGATGTTTTGCCCTCCTTCCTCTTCCCTCCTCCATGTGCTATTGACACGTCGCACGAAACGCGACAGCACAGCTCTCACTTTACGCCTGTATTGTGTTTGTTCCTCCCGGTCGTGCCGGACCAACTCGGCTAGATGCAGGCATTATGTGACATTCTCTTACTAAAACGTCATAAGATAGACAAACGATAATGATGATGAAAGAAAGTGATGACCCACATCACAACAGGTCGAAAAGCGTCACCAAATTAATATTCCTACCCTCCCGGTGTTGAGTCTGGTATGCAATAAACATACTTTGTGAACCCCTGTATAACATATACGCAGTTTATTTGTAACATACAACCCCTCTCCTCCATACAGAATAACAGAAAACATGTAAATGTTTTGATAAAGAAACTTTAATATTATTATTTTCAACATCCTAAAAACGGGTTAACGTATTAATAGTATAATTAGGTAAAAAACTAAATAGGTACTAGTGACCAGTCACGCTAAGCCTTTTATGACGTCGAGGCTAAAATGTGTCGTAAGGAATATAGGTATAAGGTGGCATAAGGTCCACATCAGTGAATAAAAAAGAACTACTTGGGTGGACACAATTGATCTTAATGAAGAATATGTAACATTATTACGTAACGTAGTAGTAACGTGTTACAATAAAACAACTTTAACGAATTTTATCGCGGTTTATTTAATTATTTTAGAAGCCTTGCGTTTGAGACGCTTTACATCATCCATGGTCACTGGTGGACTGAGATGACAGATGTCCTGTTGTCACGATTTACTATAAGTATCCGAAATCGTGGGAAGAGTTCTAGAAGTTTTGAGACTTCTAGAAGTTGGTAAGAGGTAGTGCCACACTGCATGACGAATTGGACCGGCACGACCGGGGAGGTACTTCTCGCTTACACGAGACTGGCGTAAAGTGACAGCTGTGCTGTCGCGTTTCGTGCGGTGTGTAAGTAGCCGGTGGCTCATGGAGGTGAGAGGAGAAAGGAGGGCAGCGCATCTGTATAGCCTCTATGCTGATGTTTGTGGGCTTCGGTAGTCATGAAAATGGCTCCGGCTGCTCGCTTGCCCTCCTATATCACAAAAAAAAGTTGTTCCGATTAACGCGCAAAGTGCTTATCTTGCGCTTTTTGCGTTAAAGTTGTTTTATTATAATTAGTAATATTCGTGTAAACTTAGGACGTCAATAAGTACAATAATAAAAAATATCCTAATTTCCCTTTGCAAATAATACCCTTCCTGAAATCAAACCGCCTTCCACAACCGTCAAGTCATCCCCTTAACAAAAAATCACCATTTCGCCACCAGTATAACCGCTCAAATGCGTGTTCGAGTGGAGGTCGTAACTCGTATTTGGGCTCATTAGGGTAATAAAATACCACAAAAATTTAAAGCACGATGACATAGATCATTAAAATTCGTCAAGTCATTATCGAAAATTTTACTTCTTTTCCGTTTTCCTTCCTCGCGCCTCCACAAAGAAAATGTTAGGGTAAATTACGACATTACCAAGTATAATCCCACTTACATATTTTAATATCCACCAGGGGAGCTATGGGTATCCGAGGACTACGAAATGAGGATAATAATTATGAAATTATAAAGATGGGTAGCCTTACATTCCCAGGAAGCTATTCAAGAGATCTTTATTTGCTATAACTTTAAATATTAAAGTCAAATAAATTTCTACACGACCGGCAGGTCTTGTAGGCTTTGCCTTGTGGGCCCTCTCTAAGCGAGGTCACCCAAATAATTGCTACTTTTGCTACAAGCTTAATCCGGGTCTGCTCAAAAAAAACTAGTTTAATCCGACACTGGTCTTTTTTTCTCTATCTTTTTCTACATTATACTATAATAACGTAGAGGCTAGCGAGCCCCTATGTTATTTAACTACAACGTAGAATACTCGAGTGTAAGTAACAAGACAGTGCTCTGCCAACCGCCGCATTAACCGATTCAGTAAATTCGGCGAAGTTAGCGCTCCTAAATGGAGGGTTGTAGCTATAATTCTAGACTAATGTACATTGAGCGCTGTCTGGTTTCTCGCAGGCTTTTAGGTTGTGTTGGGAAGTAGTTACACTATTAAAAGCGATAAAATAAATAAATTATTGTGGTGACTTAACTCTACGGGAGCATTACTCATTAAAATAAAACAACTTTAATGGATTTTATCGCGGTTTTTATTATTATTATACAATCCCAACGTTTCAGAAATTTTGCAGCAACCTTGGTCACGGGATAAACCGCGATAAAATGTATTAAAGTTCTTTTATTGAAATGGTTGTAGATTAAAAAGATATTATATATTAAAAAAAACATTCTTCTTTATTGCTAGCTGTCTTCTGTTGGCTTAGTTAATTCATTTTTCACCGGTGGCTAATATTTTTGGCCTTGTAGACGTATAGATCTGCTCTTGTATTCCCCGAGGGCTCTCTATTACATCTCATCTTCTACTCCAACATATCAATGCTACATTCTACGCGAAAGTAGCCGACGAGATGTAGCAAGTTTCTCTTGTATCGTTATACAAGTAAAATGTTAACGAAAACTTGTGTAATCCGTCATTGTATACAATTCCTAAAACCGCCCGGTAATGTGTGTAATTGATTAAGTATCACATTTCCTAGGATATTTAAACACTACCTATAAAGGTGTATCATAGAAAAAAATGTGTGTAATCTTTTAAACAATATATTATAAGTTTCCTTTTTAGCTCCAGGATTGTATACAAATGGGCAGTCTCACAATCCCCAAGGAGGAGTCCTGTTGCCTGCAGGTCCGGGATCCTCCAATTAAAGCGGGGTACCTTCAGCCGCTTTACTCTGAAGGTAAGGGGCTTAATAGGCATTGGATCCCAAATGCCGAGTTCGACACTCTATCTTTGAGCCACCAAAAAAAAGCTTTTGTATATAAACCCTAGGTTTTATACACTTCCGATAACGTCAAATCTATACTATTTTTTTATGAAGCATATTTTTGTGTTATTGGTTATATGCACAGATATTACAACATCTCTACCAATATTTTTTATTAACAAATATTCACTCAAGAACTCTGACGATAACTCTTCTATCCTACTAATATGTTTAATTAATTAATTTGTTTTATAGTAATAAGGGGACAAACGAACAATCGAGGTCTTGTTCATGACAACCGACGCCCATAGACATCCGCATACAGGATAACCTTTATGCGGAACAGACGCATTGCCCTCCTTCGTCCTCAATCCTATATGAGCCACCGACTACTTACAAACCGCGGAAAACGCAACAGCACTGCTGTCACTTTACGCCGGTTTCGTATACTCTAGAGGTACCTCCGATTCGGCTACATGCTTGCATGCAGCATGGTTACTACCTCTTACTCAACCAAATCTCACCTGTTAGTTAGGATTGGAATACTAGACCTTGGCCACAAACCTGGACTGATCCACCAATAAGTTAGCGGTGGCTGATAAAGTTTTATTAAAACGAAACAACTTGTAATGGCCTGTCATCTTACTTAATGTAGTTGCTATTCACTTTTGTTTTGAAAGTAATTTACAAAACTTTACTTATTATATCTTTTTAGAAATCTCGTACCATTCGCCTTAAATGTTCAGATAGGTAGAAGAATAAATAAAATTATTTGTTTAGTGGAATCACATAATAATAGTATGGATTTTTTCTATGCAGAAGTGTTGTCTTCCTTCAATCTTCCCCTCCAATGGGCCACCGGAAACTCATCATGTAACGTGTCAACTTAGCTGTCACTTTTTGATGGTATTATTTAAGCTAAAGGTCCTAACGTGTAAAGAATCAATGTAGAGACCATGGTGTGGTACTATTTCCGTGCTTCTGTCGATATTGCAGTTCTGTCATCATCGTTGAGCTACGTTCAGTTACGGGTGAACAAGTGATGATAATGACGGTAAGTAAATACTATTAGCATGCCAACGGCTTCGCTTTCGTCTACGTTTACACTTTACGGGTCATTGCACGTGAAATGTGTAAATAAGAAATCGATACGTTTCTATAGAAATTGCCTAAAGTTAGGTGAGGTTTTGTAAAATTCATAGAAGATTTTTTAGACACACACCCATACATTCATAGAACTTTCACATTTCCTTTACCTATCCTTGTGTACTACACGTTTTTATTTCTGATAAATATGGCACAAGTAAAATAAGAATAACAATGAGCTCGCAACTAAAAAGAAGAAAACAGTTTACGAATCTGCGAATAACTTTTTGCACATTTAAATTATTATGTTGTATATCAAACTAAGTTAAATCGATTTTCCTGGAAAGTGTAAGTACAGTAATTTATAAAAGATGCGATTTTTGATTAAATATAAAAAAAACTATAAATAACTAAACTATATAAAAAAACTTACTCAGTTTCGTTGTTCTCGAAGGTGATATGATCCTGCACAGCCTCATACTGCGCGCCACCCTTCGCCGTCCCGTCTTCAGTCCAGTACGGGATCTGGACCTTACCCCGAGCACCTGCAGTTCGCGCCACTTTCAGTTCGTAAGTCCCCACTGATTCTGTCAGTTCAAAGTCCCTTTGTGGGAACGAAAACACTCCAGAATGATCGTCGTCCAATATGACCACAGTAGCCGTTGACGGCGATGCCAAACAAGCGCCTTTGGGAGCATTCAGTCTGACGTAGAAATGCTCATCCTCCTCAAACACATCATCGTCGATGACTTGGACGGCGAACTTCTTTTCTGCCTCCCCGTGGCTGAAAGTCAGCGTTCCCTGCGCAGCTATGTAGTCAGATCCTGCTTCAGCAGTGCCGTCTTCGGTGGTATACTGCACGGTGATTTCGCCAGTCAAGTCTCCCCTACGAATGACACGCACTTCGAACGATCCACAATTCTCCATGACTGTGTAGTGGTCGGGATCGAAACGGACGTTGGGGCCTTTGGGCTCCACTACCGAACCAGATTCCCGTCTTTGGAGCTCTGCCTTCACCTCACTCAGATCACTCTGGGCCCGTTCCGATATTTTACGTGAAAAATCGCCCCCACCCGTCATTTTCCTTGTGGCTGCTACTCTGTAGAAAGCTCTGGACTTCGGCCCTTTGGCCATTAGCGTCTCCAATGCCATTCTTTCAACTGTTTCTAAATCTTCATCCGGATTTTGACGTCGCAATTCGCGGAGCACTGAGATATATTCTCGTTTTGATTTCTCTAGCTCTCTACTGTCTTCGTCGTCAGACGCGAGATCATCGTTTGGTTTCAAAGCCATCTCCACGGAACCATCTCCTTCCGTTTCAACAATCACTCCACGTTCATTCACTCGGTATCCTTTCTTTAAATATTTATATACTAGAAGTCGTCGGTCAGCTATATAGGCTGTTAAGACGGTCGTTGGGAAAAATAAAAATGTAACAGCACCCTCCCAAACTTCGACCTCACTCGGTGATATGACTGCGAGAATGAGGTACAACCACACGTAAGCGAAAACAGACCAAGTGGCAGTCACCAAAAATACTCGGAGATGTTTTATTTTACGAACTTCACCATCAGGTATAACAGAGACACATATAGCAATAATAACAAACAAATTATATGCAGCTGAGCCCACAATGGTGCCCGGCCCGAGATCTCCCGCTTCGAAATTCTTCCCAGCGATCTCTATCACCGACAGCAAGATTTCCGGCGCACTGGAGCCCAAAGCCATGAGGGTTAAATTGGCAACAGTTTCGTTCCACACTCGTACAACAATAATCTGCTCGCTGCCGTTTCGCCGCACGCGCACCTCCTTCTCCCTGGACGTGATAACTTCTATGGCGGCCATAAATCTGTCCGAGATGATCGACACACCGATGAACAGGTACAGCAGGATGGCGAAGTAGACGATGCCCCTGATGGTGATGTCCTGGATGGGCACATCCTCGAGAGGGCGCCACACCGGGAGGAGGAGCCCATCGCTGCACTGTAGCACGTGCTGGGCGGTGGTGTTGCGCGGGGCAAGGCGTGCGGAGGGCAACTCGGCGCGCGCCACCACGCAGCAAGCCGCGAGCGCGGCGAGCGCGGGTCGCATGCCCCTTACCTGACGCGATCCATGCGCGCGACTGGCGCTGCCAGAGGCCGGCGCCCGACTGAACGTCGCGACGGCGCTTTACGCCTCGCGAAAGCCAAATTTCAACGCCGTGGGCCTTCGGGCTCGTCCTTGCACGTACTGATGAAGTTTTATTGGATGTTTGTGGAAAAAACTTATTAACGACATAAATTGTGCGTACTGCGTACGGCCAACCGCTGCCATAGTGGAGCGAACTAACAAGTAACAATATAAACTTAATGTTTGTGTTTGAAGTTACATGTACAGTCGGCGCCAATAACACGCTCGAAACAAAGGTCAAGCGAATAAATATTTAAGATTCTGGCGAGCGATTAGTCACTAAGTAAGTATAAATAAGTCTTTAACGTCATTACATAAGTCTCTAGCTAAAGTAGTCACGCGTGTTAATAATTAATTAATAACTAAAAGAAATAAGTACAAAAGTTACAATTTATTAATTGACGTCTGTAAATAAAATAATAATAATTTGGAATAAAATAAATTTCATCATGAGATAAGAACTTTGAATAGTTGAATTACGTTACGAGTGGAGTTTGGGGCACTTTATATAAAATATGAATTAATTTTGTAACTTTTTGTATAGTACTAATTTATTCATTATTTTGAGATTTGGTTACTTTATATTTATTTTAATACACACGTGTATACGAATATCACTCTGGTAAAAGTCAGAATAAAATTCTGCGACTTCAGAACGTGGTGATCTGGTGAAACCTTCGCTTTGGCAAGTTTGAAAAACAACGGTGTTAATAAATTATTGTTATTAGTGAATCTTTTATTTTTACATTACGAAAATGCATATGACGTACATACACGGAATATAATAGAGACAGCGCGGCCGTTGAGTCGTGCAATGTTAAGTGCTACGTACATCACATGCTACGCTACTGTAGCAGTGCTACGTCGTCGTAGCACTGCTACAGTAGCGTAGCATTTTCTAAAATTATCACTTGTAAAATAGCTTCACTTTCCAAAGTAGTCGGACTTCGAGCGTTTTCTTAGAGATAAGTTTCTTTTTGAACTATCAGTTTTGTTCCCGATATGACAGGGCTCTTTTCTAGGCAGACTGTTGCCATTTGTCCACGTCAGTACACATTACGCCGAGACCTTATATCGGATGCTGAGAGCAATCTTTCTTTTTCTCGTAAACATCTTTAATTTCACCCCTCTTTTTATCTCCAGACATGTGATAAACTTTTTATGGCCCTTATTCGCGTTAAAGGTCTGAAATCGTAACAAACAAACAAATCCACTTTAGTATTAATGATTTGCAAAGATGATTGTTTCCAAGTACTGCCTACTAAAGTTCTCTGATTTTAAATTAGAGATATTTTAACCGATTTAAATGATTGCGTAACACTTTTCAAGCATATTCATTTATATACAAACCTGGGACATGCAGTAACGACCACAAAATAAAGAATATCAAATACGGTATAACAGTTCTGAAGCTAAACAGAGCCTACATAGATGTGGAGTCTTATTTTGAGGGTTCCATACCCAAAAGGAAATTAAGCCCTAGATAACCTTATTACTATTTTTTATGGCATAGGGGAGCAAACGAGCAGTTGGAGCCATTGTCATGACTACCGACGCCCATAGATATCCGCATAGAGGCTCTATACAAATGCGTTGCCCTCCTTTCTCCTCCCACCTCCATGGGCCACCGGTTACTTACACACCGCCACTAAACGCGACAGCACAGCTATTACTTTACGCCGGTCTCCTGTAAGCGAGAGGTACCTCCCCGGTTGTGCCGCCCAATTCTACCCTACGACTTTTCTGTCCATCCGTCTGTCTGTCCTTCCATTCCTCCGTCACCGGGCTATATTACATGAATCCTAATAGTTAGAAAGTTGAAATTTTCGCTTTTTTGCCGCTATGACAACAAATACTAAAAAATAGAATAAAATATATGTCTATATATTCAGCTCTTTTGCTCACAGTGCGATCGGGTATTCAAAACCAAGTACATATATATATTTCTTGTGTGCTTGTGTATGTCACGGAAATCCTCATAACTGACGACCGGTATTTGAGGAAATTTTTTGTGTGTTGAAGGGGATTTGAGAATAATTTAGATTCACATATCAGCCAGCCAGATGGCGCTGCAGTCGCTATCTCGAATACATATAATATTGTAGGGTAATGTAGCGGATTGACAATTTGCCCACATAACATTACACGTTACCATGACAACATATTATTGTCCAATGATGACAAGACAACGTCGGGCAGCTAGTGTGTTTATATATTGCTAGTCACTTCCGAGCTCACTTATGATCACATAAAAGCTCCTTGGGCTTGCAATGGATATGGTGAAGTGGATTACGTACACCATAGCGTAAAATTAATGACATCGGTTGTTGATGATGATAATTCGTTACGTAGCGGGTCGAGGTACAGCTGCCGATTTACCGCGCATCGAGACGACTATTACCGCTGCTGAAGCGCTCCCCGGGGAGGAGCGGGCCAGAGCCGGGTAAATATCCTGCCGCAGAATATAAAATTAATTATCAATTTTACGTATCATAACTGACTGGGTCAAAGTCTTACTTCCATTTTCTTTATAGATATTTTTATCTTAATTATCCACCCAAGGGATTAATCTTGAAATTAATTTGTAAGAGATAGAATCATGCCGGGAATTGACAGAGTTGCCAACGTCTTGCCCACACAAACTGCCTTGAAAGTTACTGATAACTTTGCGTCCTATTACATTTGGCTTGTAAGTTGCCGGTAGCTCCTATTTCCAAAAGCCATATTTTTTGACACGAGTACTAATGATTTTAGCTACACATTTGCAATGCTCGAGACATTCGCTTGTTAAATTAACCAGAACTAAAGCAGCTTGGTCTCAGCTTACTGAATAATTCGTAAAATATCATACAACCATTTACGTCTATTTTTAAGTGAGCCCATCAATAACGAATAATGAGGCTTCTGTACCAAGGATTAGCCAATGATTTATTTTTATTTACTCTTAATTTCTCTAATCTCTCTCTTAAAATCTCTATATTAAGTTTAATTAAATAGTAAAAAATTTAATATACCGACTTCACTATATAAGAGATAACATTGTACATTAACAACAATTAAAAACATTAAAACATATATCTGCCATAAAATACATGTATAACAATCATAACCGGAATAGTTAGCTATTAGTTATTGTTCCTAATATCTTCATGAATGACATCTTATGAAATACGCCATTTTGATAGGCGCCATCTTTATTACACTTAATTAATTTATACATAGAAGGTGCCTTTCTGTTAACTAAATAATAATAAAATAGCTTTTTCCTCGGATGTTTTCGTATGAAAGGAATGTTGTTTAACTTGCTTAGCAATGTTGTATCGAATGTAACACACAATAAGGTTCGTTTTGAAATAGCAACATTTGTTTTCTCTTTACGACCTACGCCACTCGCGAAATACGACTCAAATAATCAATTAGGGTTCTTATATTTCTCGTAATTGCCTTGAGCTATATTTCATATCCATAACTAGTCAGGCGAAAATGTAATCGATTTTGGATTAATCCGAGTCTCGCCCACTCGATTGCGGATATATTAATTCTGTTAATGATATAGTATTAGCTTTTCTGAATCCTAAACAACAGAATCATAAGAAATTTTCAAATTATATAACAATTACAACATAATATTTTAACACTACCTAATGGGTGTGCAGAAGGAAACGGGTTATTACTGTTATTTATTATTCAAATTATTTTAGTTTCTAAATAATTTTTAGGTTATCTATACAAAACTTATATTAACAGCGAAACTCCAGTTTTGTGTGTGACGCTGTGTGACGCGAGACTGATACTACCCTCATGAGAAGTATGTTCATCTACCCCCATTTCGTCCGCTTTTTGTTTATCGTTCGAAAAACCACAGCACACTCAACTCACTGTATCCGCAGATTGATCCGACGTTAAATTCCGAGCCTTAATCCTGCTTATCACTGGGTTCCATGATGCAGATTATTTAAAACAGTGAGTTGTAATAGTAGTCACCAATATATAATACAATTCCTGAGTAAGGTTATATTATATAACTTAGGTAGTACACAGTAGGAGGTAGTGCCACACTACATGCTTGTATGCAGCCGAATTGCGCCGGCACGATCGGAGAGGTACCTCTCGCTTACACGAGACCCGTAAGTGCCCGGCGGCCCGTAAAGATGGGAGCATCGGTATAGTCTCTATGCAGATGTAGTAGTAATGAAAATGAAATATAATTATAATTGGTGAGAAGGGCGAAAAAATAAGCCATACTGAATATGCTTCATTCGAAAGCGCTATATTCTTCGGTTAATTCGCAAAGCTACATAAGAGGTTCCTCCAAGAACCCTACACAGGGAACAAGGGATACGTTTACGCAAACCACCGGACTGTTCAACATGCATAGGGAGACACCTTACACCACCTGGTGAAATCGGCTACACTTGTATTAGACAAGAACCTATGTAGCATAATAAATCCTAAAAATCTGTTAAATCTAAATTTTCCCGGGAGACCGACGAGTACACAGTCAATAGACCTTCAATAAGACCTGGAGACATGTTTACGAAGACTTTTGACGCTGCCTTTGGACACTGCCATATCTGATCGTGGGACGTCAGTCGTGGTCGCCAAACACCTACATAATTGAACTTTGGTCGGAAATAGCGAAGATTTACCGATTATTGATGTTCAGTTCAAGGCTACGCGTCACACAATTTTCTCGTCACTTGTGACATTGAGAAGGTACAAGTTAACAGACAAACGACCTTAAGGCTGTGGCCTGGACGGCAGCGTCAACATCGTCTTTACGTTTAAAGCGGGGGGTGC